>JAKCPI010029130.1:0-12755 GCA_023213315.1 Euborellia annulipes | reverse complement strand
TTTGTATTTTGTATTATTTATTTAGGATAAGTAAGTTTTTAAATTTTTATTTCATGACACCAAATATATTTTCCAAAAATTAAACCACCCTCGTAATATTCTCTATACAGAAATCGGTCAAGTAGTTTCTAAGTTGATGTGTTTAGAAAGAAATTTTTTGTTAAATTTTGCCCTTTGGACTTCTCAGGTTATTTATGGGTTTGAATGCATTATCTATATTTCTTGATAAATACCGATGGCAAATGGGGGACGTTCTACACGCTGATTCCTCGGAGGTCACCTTCTTGAGGTTTTATCGCGCTTGGCATTGCTTAACCGCAACGATTATGGTGACTATTGGTCTATTTTTAATTGCAGTATTTTGTTGTATTTTGTTTCTCACAGCCTCTAACAAATAGTGTACAATATAATCGTCGCAAATTGCAAGACATTGTAAATATTAATTAAATGTTTTCCCATTTTTATTGTAATTTAAATAGATAGATGAGAAGTATATTAAATCAAATTGACTAAATCTACAAAAAATGCGATCTAGTCAGACACAAGAGTGACGGTGGGTAACTTATTATATTTTATTTAAAAAAAAAATTATTTTTTTTTGTTGAACACCTGGGACTCCCCACGAAGTAGAAATATTATTCAAAAGTTGTTTTAAGTCAATATGAAGTTTAAATTTATCATTTCTTTCGCAAAACAAAAAAAAAAAATCTACTAAATTACAATGAGGTGGCGATTTCTTGATCTCGCGATATGGTTCACGTTTTTTTTTATTATTCTTTCTTCCAAATGTTTATGTTAATCAAGGAGTGGTTATGTGGCGATGGATGATTTATGTAACATATAATTAAACATCACAGAGAGTGAGAGAGTGAGAGAGAAAAAAGTTACGAGTCTATTGTATAATAATGGCTGCTTAATGCCTTAGAGTTATTGAAAAGTAATTTGAATTTTAACAAGCAGTGAACGAAAATTGTTAATTAAAAATAAAAAAAATAAAATTAAACTATGGAAATTAATTTTGAAAATGGGAAGTTTTATTAATAAAAAATTGCTATCAAGTCAATTAAGGTTGTTCGGACATTAAAGCACTTTATCAGATTAAAAGCTAATTTTTTAATATGTTATTAATCACTATCACATACGTTTAAAATAAAATTTTGAAGCAGATCTGACCCAGGGTTATCGTGTAATTAATTTTTAAAAAATTGAAATTTAACATGTAGTCTATGGGGAATATCAACGAAACGCACACATATCGAATTTTATAGCCATCTCTGCAATAGGTAAAAAAACAAAAAACTTACATTTTATCAATTCACTTCCGAGGAATACGTTAAACATAAAATCAAAAGTTTCTGCCGAACGCTTTTAAAGATATTTTAACAAGAAAGTCAAAAAATTCTCCAAAATGACAGTCGCCAATATTTAAAAATAAGGAAGTCTCGAGAGTCAGACCAGCCTGGCAACGTCGCATAAAATAATTCACTTTTCTCGCTGTCAGTTACATTTCTTTTTCCATTTTACGATATTTTTTCTCGCAAATTGACCATT
This sequence comes from Euborellia annulipes, assembly GCA_023213315.1. Classification (NCBI taxonomy): domain Eukaryota; kingdom Metazoa; phylum Arthropoda; class Insecta; order Dermaptera; family Anisolabididae; genus Euborellia; species Euborellia annulipes. The sequence goes on along the minus strand of JAKCPI010029130.1, from coordinate 11,204 downwards.
GTGTTTAAACTGATTTGCATTAAACATTGTAATATATTAAATAAAATAAAATTTAAGGCGTTTAAGATTTAAAATAGATTGTTGATGAATGCAATGTTGCCAGTTCTATATTACGTGAAATACTGCTCAAGTCAAAAGTCATTCATTTATTATTTTTGGTAATTAAATTATTAACTTAATACAATTATAAACTATGATAGGTCACGACTAAATTATAATAAGGAATTTTGGCATTCAAATTTTTAATTTTATTTAAAAAAAAATTTAGATTCTATTATGACTTACGATGTACTATCCGAAAAACCTTAATAAATTTATTTTAGATTATACAGTAGATGAAAAACACAGGCCTTAAGATAACAAAGTATGAAATTGGAATTGATAATGATTTGGGACCTAAGGGCAATTCAATTTTGCTGGATGAGTGCCACGCTATAATTGTGTAAGCTATGGTCTATACAAGACGGTTTTGAAAGGGCGTATCCAGTTCAAAATGGAAGGGGGGGGGGCAACTATTCTAATATCCATCTAACTGGAGATATGATATTTTTTGTTTTTTATTTTTATTTCTAAACTTCTCTGGATGGTCATCCTGCTATCATGGTCGTGAATAAATGGATCAGTTTTCTAATTTAAAAAAATCTGGTGTGACAAGCACAGTACACAACTTTCTCTTACCTTCGGTAATCGAATGTTGTGTACTGTGCTTGTCACACCAGATTTTTCGTGTCGACATGTATTTAGTTTCCGACAGTACATACGATTTTCAAAATGTAAAATTTATATGTGAAAATATTTATATTTTGATACCATGGCAACCGTTTCTCCTATCTTTTCTATGGAGTACAAGAGTAAAGTGGTCTTCAGAAGATTTCAATGACAAAATGAGAATATACATTTTATAGAGAATCTAAAAAATAATTGATTTTTGAATTTAAAAAAAAATCGTTGGGGCGAATTTTGAGAAAATCGAAAAAAACTGAAAAAGTGCATCAGTAAAGTACTAGTACTCTTTGGCCGATTTTGATTAAAAGCTTCGTGTCACGTCCCATGGAGGTGCCTAACTTAAATATAAAATTTCAACCTCCTAACTTTTTCCGTTATTGAGATATTTTGTTCACAGACACACACACAGACAGACCATGTCGCGAAAACCACTTTTTTGGATTCAGGGGACCTCAAAACGTGTATATCCATCAAAATCTCGACATCGAATTTTCGACATGAAACCAATAATTTGTATTTCGTGTCTGGTCGTTTTTTACCAGTTAGCCCAAGTGCTCTAAAATTTGTTAATCTCTTTCAAAAATTTGATATATGCACTGAAGAAGGCCTTGAATAGAAGCCGAAATATTTGGAATAAATTGAAGTAGTGAGAAAGAAGAAGAGTCTGAACTTATTCTCCTTATCTTCCCAATCTACAATTCCCAGCTTTACACAATTACTTCGGAAAAACCGTAACTTAATTCAGAATTGTTAGGATATAAAGACATATGAATCAATTGAAAGAAGAAGCAACAAAATCGGTGACGATAGGCAATGCCAAAGCCTGTGGAGTCTTCCAGTAACCATTGATATTTAATATTAAATAAATACATAGTGTTGAAAGATTAAGAAAGTCGTGTTTTTTGTGTTTGCTTATTTCCTGAAAACACTCAAATAGCAAAAAGCACGGAATATCTCTTCTTTTAGAATAATATTGTTCTAAACTCGTTCAAAGGGGTCTATTAAACTTTTGGTTTTGATGATGAATTGGATTTCAGGTTATAAAAACGAGTCACGAAAAAGAGTTTCGCTCTCATGTGGCCTGCCACTTGATTAAAAGAAAAGAAAGATTCTAGCTTTTAGAACGAGCGTGGATGAGGTTGAGGTTGAGGTGTGCCACGCGCTAGTTGTATTCGGCCACGCGACTCTTAGCTTGACTCGGCTGGCTTCGTACGCCGGACGTGCGCCCGAACATGGATGGATGGGATGCGAGAGAGAGAGTGAGAGAGAAAGGAAAAGAAAGAGAGAAGAGTTGGGAGCAGCCAGCAACCAGCTACAGAAGCAACAACAACAACAACAACAACTGGATGGACCAGCAACAGCAGTAGAAAGAAAGAAAGAAGCCAAGCCAGCAGCCATGACCACAAAACATGAACCAATCATTACCCGAAAATTTATTGATATTATACCATACTCCTAAATCTTTTTTTTTTTTTATTAAAATTACAATTTGATCGATATGCAAGTTAATTTATTTGATGACAATATTCTATTGCTCCACTTTATGGGATTTATATATATATATTTAAGGAACGAATTTATGAAAATAACTACTATAGTCTGGGTCCAGGCTTGGTCCATTGGTGACTTCCCAATAATAGTAATATAATACCATTGGGCCAAGCCTCGGGCCAGGCTTGGTCCATTGGTGACTTCCCAAGGCTCGGTTTAATAATATAATACCATTGGGCCAAACCCCGGGCCAAGCTTGGTCCATTCGTCTTCCCAAGGCTCGTGTTAAATAATATAATACCATTGGGCCAAGCCTCGGGCCAGGCTTGGTCCATTGGTGACTTCCCAAGGCTCGGTTTAATAATATAATACCATTGGGCCAAACCCCGGGCCAAGCTTGGTCCATTCGTCTTCCCAAGGCTCGTGTTCAATAATATAATACCATTGGGCCAAGCCTCGGGCCAGACTTGCCGCAATGGTCACTATCCAAGGCTTGGCAAAAGACAACTGGCCCAAGGTTCGGCCAATTGTCAACATTGGCAATTCATATCTGGGTATATTAGTACGGTAAAAGGAATTATGGAAGCAGAGGCAGCCAAGAAAGAAAATTCTCTGAATGCTTTACCAATCAGTTCGGCCCATTTATTATGAACCATCCTCATTCATTTATTAATTGGTGGACTAAGGATGGTTCATAATAAATGGACCGAAACGTCTCCAGCTGATTGGTAAAGAATTCAGAGAATTTTCTTTCTTAACTGCCTCTGCTTCCATACTTCCTTTTACTAAAGATATACAACTACTAAATATTAACTCTGAGTCAGAGCCGGAACTAGGAGATTTTTTAGGGGGGGGCAAAATTTAATTTGCCGCCCCCTCCTTAAAATTCCCTGATCTCAAAAATTTTTCTGCGAAAATTTTTTTTTTTGCGGAACCAAATTTTCCCGTCCGAAAAAAATATTTTACCTTTTTTTTTTAGAGACGCAAAATTTGCCGCCCCCTGATATCTGCCGCCCGGGGCACGTGCACCCACTGCCCCCCCCCCTAGATCCGGCCCTGCTCTGAGTACTTTGTAAGATATAGACTATGAAGAGAGGCAGTCAGCAAATAAAGTCATATTTTCGTCAGAAATTCACTTCACCTATGATCTATGGTCATCAAATCAATCCAAGAAAGAGCTCAAGCAGAATATCATCCAATTATTGAAGGTTTTCTATGACATTTGGAGTTTGTACGTGCAGTTTTTATAATAAACCAATTAATTTTGCAGAAATTTTATTTGCCGACAACTGATTGCAATACACACAGTTTCGGTGATTCAATGTGACCATCATAAGGCCTGGAATATTTCAATATTCCATTTCTATATTTCAGGACCTTATGATGGTCACAGTGAATGGCCGAAACTGTGTATCAATCGTCAGCAAATAAATTTGTTGAAAAATAATTGGTTATTATTATAAAAACTGCAAGTACAACATTCGAGAATTGTATGAAGACAAGAATTAGAATTAAGATTTACAGTGGAATAGCTCGAGGATACATGTCGTATTATGGCTGTTGGAGGTATAGTGACTTCCAAAATTAATTCCCCACCTGGTATCTAGAGCCTTAAGTATATGGTATATAGTGAAATAATTTTAATGACCGAAAAGGTAAAATAAAATATGGTACAGATTATTTTATTTAAAATTCTTTCACTATATACCATATACTTAAGGCTCTAGATATCAGGTGGTGACTGAATTGTGGCTCTCACTGTAACAAGAAAAATAATAATTTTTTGTAGGAAACTTTATTTTGGCTGGCCTAATTGCAGAACTTTAAAGTTTCGGTCTGAATGACCACCTTAAACCAAACTAAAGTTTCCTCCAAAAATGTATTATTTTTAATAAATTTCTCCTTGCTCCTTCTACAGCTATAATACAAGTAACCTCGAGCTACTCCATTGTAAATTGTTATTAGTTCTGATTCCTTTTGATTTTTAAGAATCTGATTCCCTTTTACTGTCCCTCTGTTATATGTCGAACAAAAATTCGAGATTTTGATGGAAATACAGGTTTTAAGGTCTCCTCAGTCTAAAAAAAAGTTGGTCTATATGCGAACAAAATCACTCATGAAGGAAAAGATCTAACAAGTTAAAGTTCGATATCCCAAAAATAAACTTTTGAATAAAATCGTTCAAAGTATTCTAGTACTTTTTGAATTTCTTTTTTGATTTTCACGAAATTCATTCTAACGACTTTAAATAAATTTATAAATCAATTATTTTTTTAAATTTTTCATTTTGCTCTCAACATTGTATGAAGAACACTTGATTGCAATACGAAGGCTATCCAGAAAGTAAGTTCCGTTTAAAAAAAAAAAATAGTAAAAAAATGTTTTTGAAGCCAATTTTATTTTTGCATGGAAAGTACATGTCTTAAACTATTTTTCAAAATAGTTTCCGACAATGTTCAAACACTTGTCGTAGCGGGTGACCAATTTTTGTAAACCATCTGCAAAGAAACTCCCGCCAGTATAGATAGCCACGATTCCACAGCATTTTTCGTCTCATCGTCAAATCCAAAGCGCTTGCCACCTAACTCACCCTTCATGTGCAAGAACAAGTGGTTGTCGAACAGCGACTGTACGGCGGGTGATCGAATTGCTCCCAATGAAACTGTCGAATAAGCGATTGAGTGACACAAGCAGTATGGGGCCGAGCATGGTCATGGAGTAACAAAATTCCTTCAGCCCTGACTTGGCGCTGTTCGACAACCACTTGTTCCTGCACATGAAGAGTGAGCTAGGTGGCAAGCTGACGATGAGACGAAAAATGCTGTGGAATCGTGGCTATCTATACTGGCGGGGGTTTCTTTGCAGATGGTTTACAAAAATTGGTCATCCGCTACGACAATTGTTTGAACATTGTCGGAAACTATTTTGAAAAATAGTTTAAGACATGTACTTTCATGTAAAAATAAAATTGGCTTCAAAAACATTTTTTTACTATTTTTTTTTTTTTTCAAAACGGAACTTACTTTCTGGATATCCCTCGTAGTTGCCATGTTTACAAAATATCTATGATAGATTATAAATTTGATTTCTAAAATTCTGATGTACTAAATATAAAAAAAAACTCTGGTGTGACAACGATACTTCACACCACTAGCGGTCCCAGGGGGGGGCCCAGAGGGGCCCGGGCCCCCCCCTTTGGACAGACAAAAATTCAAAAGTTTTATTTAATATTTTAAAACTAAACAAAAAAATTATAAATTTTTCACGTCTCAGGGTATCTAAAAACGCAAATTTCAATGCCTCATTTTCAAAAATTTTTCCATACCCCCTCAAAATTTTTAAAAATTTTAAATTCGTCAAAAGTCGATTTTTTTTTCTCGTTATGGTAAAATTTTAGACGAGAAAAAATACGTTTCTCAAATTTTCAACCCTTAAAAAATTTTTTTGAGCTCATCTTTAGAGAGGTCTTTTAAAACATGAGAAACTAAAATATTGTCATATATTAGGGGATCCGAAGAGAGGTCGATTTGCACCCAGCTGTTTATTGGATGAAACCTATTTTACATGAAATTTAATATGTTAAATAATATACCTTGAATAGGTTGTCTGAAAAATTCCTGTGCAAACTATAATTAATTACAAATCTCTTAATACTAATTTAAAAACTAATTTTTTTTTTCAAAATTACACAATAAAGATAATTTTATCACGAATCCAATGAAGTACGGTTGCCTGCGAAAAACCTGTGCTGAATCCCGGTTGCTGCGGTTACTTTACAGATGCACTTTTTCGGTTTTTTTAGATTTTCTCAAAATTTCCTCTTACGATTTTGATTAAAATTCAAAAAACAATTATTTTTTAGACTCTCTTTAAAATAAATGTATATTCTCATTATCGGGTTGAAAACTTTTGAAGACCATTTTACTCTTGTACTTCATAGGAAAGATAGGAGAAATGGTTGCCATGGTACACAAGTTTCGATTACCTAAGAAGAATCGAAAATTATGTCCTGTGCTTCTCACACCAGATTTGTTTGTCTCGACATATTTTTAATTTCTGACAGTATGGTACATTCGAATTCAAGATGTAAAATTTATAAGTATAGGAAAATATTTATATTTTGTTACCATGCCAACCATTTCTTCTCTTTCCTATGAAGTACAAGAGTAAATTAAAGTTTTCAACCCGATAATGAGAATATACATTTATTTTAAAAAGAGTCTAAAAAATAATTGTTTTTTGAATTTTAATCAAAATCGTAAGAGGAAATTTTGAGAAAATCTAAAAAAAACCGAAAAAGTGCATCTGTAAAGTAACCGCAGCAACCGGGATTCAGCACAGGTTTTCCGCAGGCAACCGTACATCATTGGATTCGTGATAAAATTATCTTTATTGTGCAATTTTGAAAAAAAAAATTAGTATTTAAATATTCTATTCACGATATATTATTTAACATATTAGATTTCATGTAAAATACGTGCAAATCGACCTCTCTTCGAATTTAGACCAACACGAGGTCGAAAAAAAAATTAGTCGGATTTTTGCGCCACCCTATTCTTTACCTTCCCTACATCATATATTTTGGGCTATTGGCTACCAAACCAGGTGAAATAAATATATAAAATAGATCTAAATGGCCTTCGCTGCCAAAAAAAAGAGCTTAAATGAATAAAAAAAAAAAAAAAAAAAAAAAAAAAAAAATTGGGCCCCCCCCCTTGACAAAATCCTGGGACCGCCACTGCTTCACACAACTTTCGATTACCAGAGCAAAGAGAAAATTGAGTGGTCAGTTACAGTTACATTATTCAAAAAAAAAAATCCTCAATTTACAGTCATTTTATTAATTACCAATTTTGCTGGAGAGAGAGAAGGAGTTCTAAACAAAAAAAAAAAATATGATTGATTTGATACTCTCGATAGAAAAAGATTTATCCTTCATATGTCCAAACAAATCAATCAGAAGAAAAAAAAAAAAAAAACATTAAATGATGGATATTCTAATTTATTATTTTATGTCACCCCAAATGAACACAACTTAAGTGTTAAAAATATAGTAACTTAAGATTGATCATCTAGCTAACTGAACTTTGTATCGATTTTACAAATCTTTTATAAAACAATGTAATTAATTTTAAACTGGTAACCGTTGGCTCTAGTTGAAACATTATGCTTTAATAGGAGAATTAAATTCACAAGATTTTCTGTTTCAATAATATTTTAATTTGTTATTAATACTTGATGCGCATTTCGATACCATATGTGTCATCTTCAGAAGTACAGTAAGAATTACAATGTAATTATTTTTTTTAAGGTCTTTTTCGGCATCTAAGGCCATTTAAACCCCATCCCTATTGATTTCAAATGATTTGTAGTCAAATTAAATGAAATAAATTTTTATCGCTTGGGACGGGAAGCGAACCCGGGACCCGGCGAGAGGCTAGTGTCTTCTCTCTGAGCCACGGGTCAAGGGCAAAAATGTAAATTATAAATAGGTAAATTGAATATTGCTTCGGCATCAACCGAGAGACATCCTCAAAACTACAGGATAATGTTTTAATCAAATGAAGAAAATAAGTTGTATTTGTGCTCTAATATAGTGCTTCTTAAACTTTTTGAAGTCAAGGACAAATCAATATCTCACGCCCCCCCCTTTTTTTTTAATTCAGTTTGGTTAAAAAACTATTTATAATGAATTTCGTAATGCATACACTTAGTCATTGCATGCAGCAAGTAAATAAATATTCATTTTAAACATTTGAATACATTATTGAAATATGAGAATTATAATAATCCAAGTATTTAAACTTATTAACAATAATGAAGATGGCCTCTATCGAGACCGAAGCGTCGGCATAATAAAATATTTAAATAAAAAAAAATTTGGTTGCCAGTCTCTACAATATTAATAATTTATTTGTTACATTTGCGACTCTTCGAGGCCCCCTAGGGGGCGCGGCCATTACTTTAAGAAGCTACTGCTCTAATATATTAGCGATATATATATATATATATATATATATATATGCGAAGATAAGTTTTCTCGGGTTGTGTCGCGTGTGATATATATATATATATATATATATATATATATATATATACATTGTATCGCGATTTTATAAAAAAATTTGACGAATTTAATAGAAATACACGTTTTGAGGCTCCGTTGAGTTTAAAAAAATGAGAATCCCTCAACAACAAGAAGAGCTCCAGATTTAAATTTAAATTAATTTTGTCAAAGAATACTAGTACTTGAATACGAAAAATGTGGTGTGATAGCACATCACACAACTTTTGATTATAGAAGTTAGGAGAAAGTTCTGTGATGTGCGGTTATCAAATCAAATTTTTATAATTATTATTAGGAACCGACCGAATATTCGGTTTCGGCCTAAAACTAGCCGAACCTGAAAAGATAGGATGAGACTCGCATGCAAAAAAAAAAAAAAAATAGTCAAATGATTTCTTCGTGAAGGAGAAAAAATTTCCCGCCAAGCGAAAAAGGGGCGGAAAAAATTTAGTCTCCCTAAAAAAAAAAAGGTAAAATGATTTTCACGGGAGGAGAAAAAAAATTTTCAAAAAAGTAAAATGAATGAATTTTGTATAGGAAATACAAGTTTCGGTTTCGGCCGAAACTAAGATTGAGGTCGAATATTCGGTTTCGGTTGAAAATCTTGTTTCGGTCGAAACCCTAATTATTATTTTCATCTTTAAAATTGGAATCGCTATAAAAAAAAAATCAAGAAATAAATCTCATCAAAATTTGTCAGTGAATAACTTTGACAAGGGCAACAAATCGATAGTGTGTAATCCTTTGTTGAAAAATAAACAAAATTCAACGAATAAATAAAACAAGAACAAAATAGACTCAAGGTACTTGAAAAAATAAAGATGATCTTGTGTATGTATATATATGTATGTATGTATGAGAAAAAAAAATTGGCTGTCAGTTTGGTTAGGCGAATCATTGCTAGCAAGTGGATATATATGAATGTGTGTGTGTGTGTGTGTGTGTTGGGGGCGGTAATGTTGGAGGGCAAACCAGTTATCGCGGCGGCGGCGGCGACGGGAGTCAACAGGTGCGATGACCCGGGCCGGCCGGGCGCTCGCATCAAGAGAAGAGAACGAAACGTTCCCACGCTCGCATCAATGAAATGGTCCAGACACACACACACACACACATCATATATATGTAGAGAAAGCGGCAGCTCGGGAGGCGCGCGCCTCGTACTAACTTAACTTTTCATATATATATATATATTTTTGCCAAATGATGGACATTTCCTTTTGATACTCAAATCAACATCATCATTATCATCATTACAATGATAATCGAAATGGCATCCATTGATTATCCATTGAACAATTTGTTTTTTTACTCTAGATTCCTTTAAAAAGGATGATATTCAAGTTTTCTACTTTACTTTCTATAATCAATCGATGAATGGATGAATGGAGGAATAATAAATAAAAAAAAAGGAGTTAGATTGAATTGTGGAATAAAAACAAAATTATAAAAATTAATTTCTATAGTATTTGTGTGTTACATTTCACCGGAAATATAAAATTGATCTTATTGGATGAAAAAAAGAGATATTTAAATTTTTTGATTGTTACGTTAGTAGGAATTTTTTTTTTTGAGTATAAAGAAAGTTTATGACGTTAGCTAACGGGGGTGGCAAATTATTTGTCAAAATACGCCTTCAATTTTATTAACGGTTATCTTTGTCCCCGGGTCTGGCGTAGTAGGTAGCGTGCCTACCTCCTATACCAAACGTCGCGGGTTCGGACCCAGGCAGTCCGATGATGTTTTTTGTTTTTACTTTCTCTTACCTATGTATATATGTAATATATATATAGAGAGAAAGTATTGGTTTCATGTCAAAAATTCGATGTCGAGATTTTGATGGATCTTCACGTTTTGAGGTCCCCTGAATCCAAAAAAGTGGTTTTCGCGACATGGTCTGTCTGTCTGTCTGTCTGTCTGTCTGTCTGTCTGTGAACAAAATATCTCAAGAACGAAATGAGCTAGGAAATTGAAATTTTATATTTAAGTTAGGCACCCCCATGGGACGTGACACGAAGCTTTTGACCAAAATCGACCAAAGAGTACTAGTACTTTACCTATGCGCTTTTTCAGTTTTTTTCGATTTTCTCAAAATTTGCTCCAACGATTTTTTTTAAAATTCAAAAATCAATTATTTTTTAGTTGCTCTTTAAAATGTATATTCTCATTTTGTGATTGAAATCTTCTGAAGACCACTTTACTCTTGTACTCCATAGAAAAGATAGGAGAAATGGTTGCCATGGTAACAAAATATAAACATTTTGCCATACTTATAAATTTTACATCTTGAAAATCGAATGTACCGTACTGTCGGAAACTAAATACATGTCGACACAAAAAATCTGGTGTGACAAGCACAGAACACAACTTTCGATTACCGAAGGTAAGAGAAAGTTGTGTGCTGTGCGCCAGTCACACCAGATTTTTTTTTCTTTTACCATTTAAAACTTTGATTCATTTCGTAATTGGCATGTTTTTGTTTTTTTTTTTGTTTTTTTTATTGACGTTATCAATAAGACCTATCCAGAAAATTATATATATTAGAATTATTACGCTTGGATGTATTAATAGTATGCTCTTATATCTTGAAATTAAATTCTGAAGAAGAATTCTCGTTGATACTGAAACAACCATTGTTAATAAAGAATATAAAATTGAAGGAGTATTTTGGGCAAAGAAATTCCCACCTAGAGAACTAATTTCTTTTACTATATAATTTGATCATCCGGACGATCATTTGTCTTAATTTGTTCACATAATATTTAAGAAATAGGGGTGAAAGTTATACACAGCCTTTAATGAAATTTAATTACAAGTATATCTTAGGAAGTTAAAATAATTGTGCTATGCCCCACCTTTCCAAGATTTTTAATGCCCCCCACCCCCCTTACATAGACATTTTTAGGAAGAAAACAATTCAACA
>JAKCPI010029129.1:0-54978 GCA_023213315.1 Euborellia annulipes | reverse complement strand
TTGCACCCTTGATTCTAAAAAGGTTGACAAGTCCTGCCTTATAAAGAATAATTTTTGTATGATCGAATTAGGTGTTATATAGAGAAAGAATATGAGGATCCCGATTTATATAAAAATGTATTAAATTAACTAAGTAATGTAAAACTATTATAACTTACTTTAAACATTTGAAGTACATTCTGGTCACTGATTGGATTATCACCAAAATAAAATTCCTCTTACTCTCTCAACAATATTTTTTGGTTTCTCAGCTGAATTGCCTTGTAAAAGATTTTTTTGGTATTATTATCGATAAATCTTGATTAATTCTTTGGAAAAAATTCGGAATTCCTAAAACTAAGAAAAAAATTATTTTATTTCACAAAAAAATATTATATATATAGGCATTTAAAAGAAAGAGAGAGATAATTACATATGTTGAGAGTGAAACCTTCGAGGGAATTAGCGCCCATCAAAATTGGAACTTTCTCAAAATTGCCAACTTTTAATAATTCTTTGGGTGAATCACTTAGAAAACATTCTTCATTGCAAGGCTGGAAAGTGAAACTCACGAGATCATTTATCTGTAAAAAAAAAAAAAAAGTCATCAAATTCGCGTAAACTTTAAATTTCCAAAATTAAAAAATTCTACCCTATTATTATGGGAGGTTTTAATTAGAGACCACATTTGTATTAATTATTTATTAAAAATATAAATACGTTTCTACTGCTGTAGTCGTTCAGCAAGTATTAAGTATTTCAAAAGGACTGCAGTCGAAACGTTGTACAGTATTTATATTTTTAATAAATAATTAATAACAAATGTGGTCTATAATTAAAAACTCTCATATTAATAAAATTTGAGGCGATCGAAATATTACAAACCACAAAAGCTTTAAAAAACATATTCGTGATAAATTATAGCCTAAAAATTCTACCCTGGTTCACTTCAAATATTATAAAACCACCCGCGGGATCCGCGAATTTTGAAGTTTAGATAAAAGAGGTCATTCCCAGAGGGACTTGGGCCATGAAGACTTTGTGATACCTCTATTTTACAATCCCAGGAAGAAACATTGCCCATTTGGGATAATTTTTTGACGAAAGGGGGTTTGAACTATAAGGCCTCTAGAAGGCTCCCCACGAAAAATTGAGACAATTTGGGGTCTTCCAGGCCTCCCGGAGGATGACTGGTCCCATGGCCCTTCCTCCCCCAAGCCAAATTCCCTAGCTACGCTCATAGTTTGAACCCGCTAAGATTCGTAATCCACAGCTTGATGATTAGTCACTTTTTGATGATAATTGGATACATTTTTCAACTTTCCTATCATTTTATTATTATTCATTCATTCATATTGACTTTTATACCTGATAGATCGTTAGTTAATTTTATAAAATGTCTATCGAAGAACATAAGAGGGTTGACATGAAGATGGTCGCATAGTCGACCGAAACGTCGCTCTGGGTTCGAATGCAATAAAGAAATAATCATAGCTTTTATTTATCCTGCTTATTGTTTGATATTGATTCCGCTATTCACCTCGCTTACATACTATTTTTTTAATATACACAAAGTATCATCACAAAAAAATAGAAAACGAAAAATAAATAAAAAAAAAAGATAATAAGCAGGATAAGGAAATTGTGGTGGTTAAAGAAAATGAAGGAAGTGAAGTAAGAAACCAGTAAACAAAAACATACGTCCTCAGCAGCTTCCGCTTTCCGCTCGGTGAGTGTGTAGGCTGACACTTGTTGAAGAAAATCGGCGACAACATCAACATCTTGAGAATCACAGCCAAGGGCTTTGGCAAGCCGTAGGGCGTGTGTTTTATTTTCATTTTTATCCATATACGCCCAGGTGTTCAAAGCACAACCGGATTGTAAAATGACACGATGGAAAAGACCTGAGAATAGAAAGAAAAATTTTATTTTTAATATTACAATTAAAGTTAATAAGCAAGCAAAGATATTTTTTATACCCGAAATAGGGGTTCCCAAATCTAAGAAAATTCAGAGGAGTTCGAGATGGAAAAATAAAACTAACTGCCCTAGAGGTTTGAGGTGATTTACAAAGGACAAGGGATAAATAGATCATTACCACGATATTCAGTGAAATAAAAAAGAGCCATCAAAAATTAAGTGGGATCTTTCTTGACTATGAAATCCATTATTTCTCCATAAATAAATTATTGCAATACGATGGTTAAAGTTCAAGTGCCACTTGTCCCGAAATGGGATTTTATTCTTAGGTGAAAGATACAGGGGTTGGACAAAATAATTGGAACATTGGACAATATTTATTTATTAATAATGTGTTGAGCTACCATTTGCTTGTAGAAACTTTTACAGGTTATTTGGGGGTTCTATTCTAAGTTTTCGACCTCTAGGACCATGGGCTAACTTATGGGGGTGGGGAAGGGGGAAGGGGGACAAAACCTCAAAATTTTAGGACTTTTTTCAGTTTTTATTTTGTTTTATATCTCGTAAACTAAGCATATTTTGTACACCATAGTAGGATACAAAGTTGTAGAGCATTAAATTTGCTAAAATTTGGTTGATAAAACGAATTTGTAGACCCATTATTAACCGAGATACGGCCGATCAAAGTTAGATCAAGTTTCTTGAAATGTAAAACATAATTCGTTCGGCCGTATCACGGTTAATATTGGGTTTACTATTTCGCTTTATCAACCAAATTTTAGCAAATTTAATAATCTACAATTTTGTATTATACTATGGACACAAAATATGTTTACTTTACGTGAGATATACGAAAAAGTGAAAAAAGTCCAAAGTTTCTCCAAATGTAAAAAAAAAAAATAAAAACTGCCGTATTTCAGTTAATATTGAGTCTACACATTCGTTTCATCAACGAAATTTCCTCTACAACTTTCTATTGTACTATGATTATGGTTCACAAAATATGCTTAGTTTACGAGATATAAGCAAAAAACTGAAAAAAGTCCTAAAATTTTCCCCACCCCCATAAGTTAGCATATGGTCCTCGAGATCGAAAACTTAGAATAGTCATCCTAGAGAACCCCCAAATAACCTGTAATAATTTCTACAAGCAAATAATGGTAGCTCAACACATTATAAATAAATAAATATTGTCTATATGTCCCGTGTTAATATTATTTTGTCTGACCCATGTAAATTTTATTAGCCGGATTTTTATTCTTAGCACGGCCTAGGAAAGCATGATCCATGTCTCTCCTTGTCCTATTATCACAATCACAATAAGGAGGACAGACAGATCTCTTTCCAAAAGCTGCTCCAAGATTCCAACAGGGCTCGGACATTTTGTTTATTAGCCGAAATTCATTGCGGTTCAAAATAAATAGATATAATTGAAGGATTTACCCTTTGCAGTAGGGGTAAGCATGAGAAAATGAACACAGGCTGCTCCTGCACTCTGTCCAAAGATTGTCACATTGTGGGGATCTCCTCGGAATTTTTGAATATTCTCCTGTACCCATTTCAAAGCCAACACTTGATCTTTGAGACCTGCATTTCCAGGAATTCGTTTTGTACCTAGCGACATGAAACCTGAAACATTTTTACTATGATTAGAATTGAATGGCATAGTGCTATTTATATGCATAATAAATAAGTTTAAAAGATTTACCAAGCGGACCAACGCGATAGTTGATAGTAACCAAGAGGACAGAGCCATTTTTCATAAAGAATTCAGGACCATAAAGGTCATTTTCTCCTGAACCCTCTTCGTAGCTACCTCCATAGATCCACACCATCACAGGTACACATTGGAGCGAATCGAATGGCTGTTTGCCAGGTATATACACGTTCAGGTACAAACAGTCCTCATTCCCAATTATCTGGTTCGTGCCACCGAGCACATCCTTTTGCAGACTCCGAGGTCCTTCCGTGAAAGCATCTCGTACTCCTTCCCATGACGACGCAGGCACTGGTGCCTAGATATAAACAAAAAATAGAGCTTAGAGATAAAGTATTTGATTTGGGTGCGAGAGCTCAAGGGTTTAAATAGGATGGGGTCTAAATGCCGAAAAAAAAATTCATAAAAAAACACATTTTTAATTAATCCTATAAGCCTATTGACTAATAATTATTTCCTTAAACTTTGAACTATTCAAGAAAATGCACAATGCCTGTAAGAATTGAAATATTTATTTTAAATTAAATTCTTTTAACCTTAAAACGGAGTTGTCCGATTGGAGGCTCTGCATAAGGGATTCCTTGGAAGCTATAGAAATGTCCACCGCCTAATTTTTCAGACAAAGGGACGATTCGGCCTCGAAGAGCTCCCTGTTTCAGAGTTACGGTGACAGTCTGTTGCTGGTTGGTTGCCATCTCGATGTCAAGTGAGGAAAAAAACAGCTTTACTTATAAAATATTCCTTTTGAGTTATTATTGCTATTGCGTTGGCATCCTGTTGACAAATTAATCACAAATGGCCATTTATAATTTTATCTGTTATAAACATAGGAAGAAAGAAAATAAATCATCTTCTTTCTTAACAGATAAAATTAACTTGCTAAGAATTTTTTTTTATTTAAAAAACTTTTCATGTGTTAAAATAATAGTCGAAGGGAAATAATCGGGGTTATGGGGACGAAATCTTTCGTAACAAAATAGGAAAGGTGACTGGGTTGAGCTATCAATTAAATGGAAATATATGTGTCGTAGACACTTGGTGAAATTAGTGATTTCGAGAACTGTCTAGAAATTTCATGAACTGCAGACAGATCGTACTCAGTTACACGAAGGGACTAAAATTTTTAGGCAGTTCATGAAATGCAATAGGGCCGTAGACCACCTTAGACAGATCGTGTAATGTGCAGAATTACATGAAATGTCTATTATTTAGACAGTTCATGAAATATCTAATAGCCGTTTTGCCGAAAATATATACGAGTAATGAATCACTGAAAATGAGATAAGATATCAAATTTAAATTATTAAATTAAAATTTTATTAATATTTATTTGCATTCACAGACCCCGCACCGCGAGAAAAGAATAAGAAGATAAAATAAAACACTTTTATTAAAATATCTAATTTAAATACAGGCATTTTAAATATAAAAAAGCATTTTATAAAATACTACACAGTTAGGAGAGAATTTTATTCCAAAATTCTATTCGATCGTTGAAATAGTCCTCTTCAATATTTAGAGTTGAACTGATATTTAGGAAAGTCGGGTTTGCCTTTGTATATGGTTGCCATTGGACATACATGTTTTCAGTAGGGTTTCTAAAAAAAATAAATATGATTTAAATAGCCTATATAATTTAAAAAAATTAAAAAAAAACTGGATTTGTACAAGAAATTAATTAATGGAAGTGGAACCTGGAAGTTTACTTGTAGATTTTTCAGGTCTTATTCAGGAGTATCAAAAATAAATGTTTTAAATTTTATAATTTATTGCTTAGTGAATGAATTCTGTACAGTAATTGACAGTTTGATACTCCTGAACAAGACCTATAGGATCTTCCGGATTAAAATCGATTAAAATAATTATTTTTAAAATAAAATTAGAGATTTGAATTATTTGAAATTCTGTACTATGTAATTTATCTCTCACTCTTTTGCAAATTTCAATAAAATAAGGTAAGGGCACACTGAGCGCAAATCGGTGGATCCGTGGTTCAACTCCCGGCGGCACACCCTTATATCTTTTTTCGGGTACATGAAGTAATATCTAATTATATAAATCTCCGTTTCGCGGCTTACCTACGCGATGTATATAATATCTTAAATATTATATATAATTTCTTATTCAATAAAATTCTATAAAAGCAACCCTATAAGAGATGGGAAATTAATCACAGCAGAATGCAGTGAAGGGATATACGTTCCTTTTCTAAGGTTCAGAGGCAGGGGCGGCGCGTCCACTAGGCAAACTAGGCGGCCGCCTAGGGCGGCAACCTGGAGAGGGCGGCAAAAAGGGAAAAATAAAAAAAAATTTGGTTCCGCAAGCGGCACCCGGGAAAAAATAAGGTTCCGCGGTCGGCAAAAAAATTTTGGTTCCGCGCAAGAGGAAATGTTCCGCAGGCGGCACACGGAGAAAATTTTGGTTCCGCGGGCGACAAACATTTCGTCTCTCTAAAAAAAAGGTAAAAAATAAAAAAAAAAATTTTTGAGATCAGGGAAAATTTTAAGGAGCGAGCAGCAAATTAAATTTTTAAAGTTTTTTTTTTTTTTTTTTTTTTGGGGGGGGCGCAAAAAAATATCTTGCCTAGGGCGGCAGAATAGCTTGCGCCGGCTCTGTTCAGAGGTTCGCTTCCTGTCCCGATCACTTACGTCCATTTGTTTTAACTCACCCATTTTTAGCAAAATTAGTCCAAATATCAATCATCCTTTCTATTACGATGAATTCCTGGCTCCCTGGTTCGGGTTCTGGAATAAAATTTGCTTTGAATAAATAGTTGATATCGTCTCCGTGACATGCCCCAGGAACACTGGGTTTTCCTCCTGAGAACATTTTCTTCGCTGTATTTAAAGATCCATCAAACGAAAATTGATACAAATAAAGCGGGAGAGTCGAAGCAACTTCAAGAAAATTGTTCACCACTTCAAAAATGCCAATCAAGAAATAAACATCGGACACCAACTGAAAAAAAAAACAATTAATGCGGCGAAACTCCGAGAAATTAGTGTATTGAACGTCTGGTAGTTATCTAAATGCGGAATAGAAAAATCATCAATATCTATATTTAAATGGAGAAATTTATGGAAGAATTTATCCTATAATTGCATATTGAAACTTACGTTATACATTTGGAGTATGTTCTGCTCCGTGATTGATTTATCATTAAAATAAAATTTCTTTACTTTATCAATAATATTCTTTTGTTCTTCATCTGATTTGCCTTTTAAAAGATTTTTAGTTATCAATATTGAAAAATCCTGATTGATTCCTTCAGGATAATTAGGAATATCTTTAGCAGCTGAAATATAAATATTTTAATAAAACTAAATATAAAATAAAAGCATTCATAAATAATACAATTAATTGAAAGAAATAACAAAAAGTATACATATATACAAAATGAGAATAAAAAGCATCAAACAACAAAATAAAACAACTGATCTACTATTTATGAGGAGGCCTCCCTTCGAGTATATTCAGATATTATTCTGAAAATGTGAGACCTCTCCATTATCCTTGTTCTAGCCCTTCCGACATGAAATGCAAATATCAAGGTAAATTACGGAACCCTGAAGCCAATTCTGGCCAGTAAATCAAGGGTGTCCCAACATTCGCCCAGAAGACAAAAGAGATTCTTCAGGGAATCATCCCTTCTCCTGTCGGAAAGGCTTTTCATATTGAACATGACAAGCAGTTCAAGATATCCGCCAGGAGCCTACTTCTCTGGAGAACAGAAATTTGAGAAATTTCTTCTGGACACTCTCCATTATGTTTATCTGAACGCTGGTGTAAGGGGACCAGATCCAAGGCACATATTCTAAAATAGATCTCACAAGGAGGAAATAAAGATTTTTTAAAGTGGAAATGTTAGTGAATCCCTTCGTATTCCTTTTAACAAAGCCTAGCATCTTACAGGCTCTGTTAACAATACCATTTATATGAATGTCAAAAGTCAATTGTGAATCCAAAATAACTCCTAAATCTTTAACTACAACATCACGATTTAAAACCCGACTGTCAAGCAGGGGTGGCCAACACGAGGCCCGCGGAGCTAAGTCAAATATACGTAAATGTTAACTTTATTATTCATATCACCAAAAAAAAAAAAACATTACAACATGAGCCGTTAACAAAATACATATGCGTGGCCCAGCAGAAAATATTATGTTTGAAATTTGGCCCGCCCGAATTAGAGCGTAATAAATACTGGGATCATGAAATTTGTATTTTCTTAAAGATGTCGCATGTAGAAATTAGGATGTTTAGAATAAAGTAAGATAATTACCCATATTGATGATGAAACCTTCAAGTGAAGTGGCTCCGACCATAATTGGAACTTGTGTGAAATTGCCCGCTCTCATTAATTCTGTAGGTTCTTCAGGAAGAAAAATATCTGTGACGCCTCCATCAATGCACGGCGTAAAAATGAAGTTCATAAAGCCAACTTTCTGTAAATAACAATGAAATGATTATTATTTTTATTTACTGAGGTCTTAGACAACCATACAGATGCCCGTGACCCATGGCTTAGAGAGAAGACTTTAGATTCTCGTGCCTAGGGTCCCAGGGGTCACTTTCCGGTCCAAGCGAGAGAAATTTTTTTGCGATCGGAAGAAATAGAACAGGCCGGCCCGTCGCACGGTCTGACGCCTGTTGAAAATATAGAAGAAAGGGACAAACTTATAAAGAACGGGACTGCCAGTCCCAGCTCGGGTAGCTCGCCATCCACGTACCCACAAGATGTGTACCCCCTGAGCATTATTTAACTGAATTCATTTTACCTATATAGATTATTAGCATGAATAATAATAAGTAAGATCAAAATAAAAAAAAATCCAAAATTTTTTAAAATTTAGATGGAAAGAGTGGTATGAACAAGAGAAGAAAGAAATGGATATATATATATATATAAAATGGCATACAAACTCAAGGGCCTCCGCTTTCCTCTCAGTGAGTGTGTAGGCAGGCACTTGTTGAAGAAAATCGGCGACAACGTCAAGATCTTGCGAATCACAGCCAAGAGCTTTGGCGAGCCTTAGTGAGTGTTTTTTATTCTGATTTTTATCCATATTCGCCCAGCCGTTCAATGCACAGCCGGATTGGATGATCGCACGATGAAAAAGACCTAAAAAATATAGTAGAGTTAGAGAGAGAAAAATAAAAACCAAGAACTCAAATTCATAAAGAAATATAAACAGGGCGTAGTTAAGAGCGGAGGGGGAAGCCTTCCCTAGATGGATCGAGTTGGCAAAATCAAAGTCCACTTGGCAAAATAGGGTTATTATTATTTTATTTTATTTTGATATGACACCCGTATCAATATTACTATTTGTAGTTTCCTTCTGGTATTTGTTTAGCAGGATGGAGTGCTGGAGAGGAGAATTACAGTATTTAATTAAAAGACAATTCTTTTTCAGAGACTTTTTTGGTTAACGAATGGATGTATCCCTTTTCGATAGCCTTCATCAGAACCTTTTGTATAGATTTATTAGAATAAAATGCAATAGATTATTACAATGTCTTACAATCATATGATGGTTACGCATTTTTTTATATTATTATATGAAATTAATTAATTTTTTTTTACCTTTGGCAGAAGGACTGAGCAAGAGATAATGAACAGAAGCTCCTCCAGCACTCTCGCCGAAGATGGTGACATTGTCAGGATCTCCTCGGAATCGAAGTATATTCTCCTGTACCCATTTCAAAGCCAACACTTGATCTTTGAGTCCTGCATTTCCAGGAATCTTTTCCGTACCCAGGGACATGAATCCTGAAACATTTTTTTTTCAATTTGATTAAAATTGAATACAAAATTGAAAGAAGAAATTCGCGTTGAAGTGAACAGCTCAGAATTATTCGAAGTAATGAAAAAGGGATTGCAAAATATAGTTTGAAAACCACGGATGTTTAATGTTTAAAGCACTCACCGAGAGGACCAATACGATAGTTTATAGTAACCATGATGACCGAGCCATTTCTCATAAAGAATTCAGGTCCCTGGAAAATAGTATCGCCTGAGCCTAATTCGAAGCCACCTCCATGGATCCAAACCATCACAGGTAACAACTGAAATAATTCTAAAGGCTGTTTGTCAGGCACATACACGTTCAGATAGAGACAATCCTCATTTCCGATCATCTTGTTCGAGCCACTCAAGTATTCCTTTTGAACACTAATTGGTCCTTCCGTGAATGCATCGCGAACTCCTTTCCAAGATGATGCAGCCACCGGAGCCTAGTTAAAACAAAAAACTAATAATGAAAAATTTGGATAAGTACTTGTCAAAATGAAGATACAGTGAAAAATAATTTTTTTTAAATGACCACAAGCTTCTAGAGTTAAGACCATTTACTCACTGGATCGAAGGGCTTTATAAGAAGATGGGAATAATTTTTCCGGAGGGCCTTTACGCTGTGCTTTCTAGCAACGTTGTCTTATCTAAAAGACACGGCTAATCCTTCCAAACAACAACAAAAACTTCAAACACAATTGTAATAAGATCAAATTATAAAGCAACTCAATAAAAAAAAAAGAGAAAGTAAAAAATTGTTTGTTTTTATAAGCTCAGGCATTCTAAAAGAGGACGCTTTCTTCTCTTAAAATTTGAATCGTTTCTAAGAAGTTTTCTAATGCGATGTGTGGCTAATTTTATTTAATCGTGGGCGTATTGAATGCCAAAGAAGTCAGAAAAATTTATGGCCCGCGTATAAAATGTAATTTTATCACTCTAATTGTAGGATTTCCATGCTTGAAGATTATAAAAAATATTATTTATTCCATAATACTCAAAAATTATCTCAAATAGAATCAAGATAGTATCAAGATATAAATAAACACATTTCTGACCTTGAATCTGAGTTCTCCAATCGGTGGTTGAGCATACGGAATTCCTTGGAAACTGAAATAACGTCCACCACCTAATTTCTCGGACAACGTAACGGTTCGGCCTCGAAGGAGACCTTGTTTCAGAGACAAAGTAGCAGTCGGCTGATGTTCCGTTGCCATCTCGATGTCAAATGACTCAGCAGCCGGACATGATGAGGATAATAATACATTTTATCAAATGATACCAAACAGATAAAAGTTTTTTGTCTGAAACTATTAATTTATTTATATATTTCAAATACAATAATATCAATGCGTACGGGGGGGGGGGGGGGTATTATAATATATTTGATTTCTCAAATTGAAAATTTTAAGATTTTTTTTTATTTTTAAAATTTTATTTAGCCTACCTATATTTCATTTTAACCTTTTGTCTGAACCTCTAAAACTTTTCTACTCTGCCATATCAACTAACATGACAACTTCACACAGGGGCGTATATAGAAATTTTTTTCGGGGGGGGGGGGGGGGCGAACTCAAAAATTTTTATGAGAAAAATTTTTTTTTAAGAAACTAAATTTTTTTTCACACGAAATTTTTTGCGGAACATTTTTTCTTTTGTGGAATCAAAGTTTTCCACCCTGCAGAAAAATTTGTTGCGCTGATGTCTGTATATCCCTATGTATGTATATGTGTTCGGGAAATTTCGGGGGGGGGGGGGGCCCGGGCCCCCTCGCCAGTCGGTGGTAGGTTAAACGACTTAGCCCTGTAATAAAATTAGGCAACGAAGTTGGTAATTATATTAGGTTCTTTTAAGATAAGCCATTAAAATAAAACAATTTTATTAAAATTTCTAATTTATATACATGTATATTAAAATAATAATCATTTTATAAAATACTACACAGTTAAGAGAGAATTTTATTCCAGAATTCTATTCGTTCGTTGAAATAGTCCTCTTCAATATCTAGAGTTGAACTGATATTTAGAAAAGTCGGGTTTGCCTTTGTATATGGTTTCCATTGGACATACATGTTTTCAGCAGGGTTTCTAAAAAAAAAAAATAAATAAATATAAAATCAATGAAGCCAGTGGCTGTTAGTTTATGTAAAAAGAAGATGAAGAGGAGCAGCCAAAATTAAAAAGGCTCTGATTATATACAATCCAGCGAGGGGTTTCGAGCAAATTTTATTTTCTTTTAAATTGTGTATGTTCCCATTATACTGTATTATGCCCATTTGACAACTTCGGGACTTGCACAATTTAAAAGACTGATGATGGGAGAATAAAATTATCCCGAAACGTGTCGCTGGATTGTGAATATTCGGATGGTTTTTAATTTTGGCTGCTCCTACTTTTCTTTCTTTAAATAAATATAAATAGCTAATAATTAAAAAAAATTAACCTATTGATTATCCGGACGATTAGCCTTTCATTCAGAATTGATTAAATTTTAACGAATATAAAATATTCGGTTTAAAATTTTAACATTTTCTCCTCATTCGTGGATAGTGCTTCACTCTTACGGCCATTCCACGAAAGTTTACACCAAGGGAGAGGGAAAAATCCATTTTATTGAAGTCTATATAAGCGGCTCTATAAAAAGGGAAATTAGCCAAGACAGAAAGAATTCCGCAAAGGTAGAGATCTGACCTCTTGTCTTAATTAAAAGACAAAATAGACTAAAAAACAGCATTCGAAACATTTGCCGAAACTTGTTCCAAGAGGTAATATAAGTTATTTGCTGGTGCCCAATCAAACAGGGAAAACAGGTTTTGTCATTCCTATACTAGGATTATAGACTAATAAATTCTTGTGATCTCTATTTTTTTTAACTCACCCATTTTTAGCAAAATTAGTCCATATATCTATCATTCTTTCTACTACAATGATCTCCTGGCTCTCTGGTTCTGGTTCTGGATTGAATCTATGTGCTCTGAATAAATAACCGAGATCGTCTCCGTGACATGCACCAGGCACACTGGGTTTTCCGCCAGAGCATATTTTCTTCAACAAATTTAGGGATCCCTCAAACGAAAATTGATACAAGAAAAGCGGTTGAGTAGGAGCAACTTCAAGGAAATTCTTCACCACGTCAAAAATGCCAACCAAGAAATAAACATCTGATGCCATCTGAAAAAGAGAAAAAAAATCAATTAATTAAGTTTTTTATTGTAAGATTTTTTGACTGAACGTACAATTAACAATGAGGAGAAGAAGACAGCCGAAAGCAATTAAAGAAAAAATATTTCTTTTTCGCATTATTTAATACAATTGTCGACGTTTCGGCCGATTTTTCCGGCCTTCATCAGGACAAATGTTGTTTACCTCGAACTTAGAGGGGCTCTTGGCAACTCCTGACCACATTTCTCAGATAGCATAACTTCTGGTTCAAGAGACACTCTAAATAAAACTTTTGCCAAAATATGCTAAACAAGTGCAAAAAGTTTTAAATACCGAATATGCAAAAAGATGCAATATAAAATTTGAACCATAGTGCCAAGGGGGCATTATTCTGATGGAAAAGTGGATTTCCGGGACGTACATGTTAGCACATAGAATATTTGCAATTGCATAAGAATCCGGGCTCTAATCATAAATAACGGTTATTGTCATTCTTATTTGACCTAAGTTGCCGAAAAGACTGTGAATATGAGTGAGAGTGTGAGTGTAAATGGGAAAAAGTGTGAGTGTTAAAAAAAAAAAATTCAATATATAGATCTGATATTGTTTGAAACTTACCTTATATATATCAGGCCAATCAGTGATTGGTTTATCGTTCAAATAAAATTTCCTTACTTCGTCAACAATACTCTTTTTTTCTTCATCTGATTTGCCTTTTAAAAGACTTTTAAACATTAATGTTAAATCGTTATCGATTTTCTCAAGAAAATTAGGAAATTCCTGAGCATCTAAAAGAAAAAAAAAATATTTTAATTTCTATTAATAATTGCTAATTATACAAAAAGAGCAGTTGGTTCCAAAATGTGAAGCGTAAGCAATCTACCATATATAAGCCTATATATTTTTTGATATAACGAGATTAAATTTTAAAATTATTCTATGAGAGCATATCATTTGTATCTTCTTAAGGTGCGCGTCTCGAGGTGCTAATTTTAGGAGTTGCCAGCGGCCACAATTTTGAAGCTATCGACCTCAAATTTTTTTTTAAATTAAAGTTATTTAAAATATCTACAACTTATAGAAGCCCTTTTTTTGATTTTTGAAAAATAAATTTTTTTTAGATTAATCGGATTAAATAAAAGATATTTTTAAAAAATTCGCTCTATATCTTATAGATAATTAAATTAGTAATCATTGTGTTAAAAAATAATTAATTTTCTACCCTTAATTAATTAGCTGGAAACTTTAAAATGAAATGGAATAAATCCCTTGTATCCCTATGGGAAAAACTAACGCCATCTCTTGCCGCCTCGAGTAACTCGGTAGTCTATCGTGTTCTAACAACTTTTCGAGATGCGCACCTTAAGGAAAACGCAGACATATTTGAAAACAACTGCAATATATTTTTTTTATAGATAGAAGTGAGATAATTACACATATTGAGGAGGAAACCTTCAAGATTAGTGGCTCCAATCATAATTGGAACTTGAGTGAAGTTGCCAGCTTTCATTAATTCTATTGGTTCTTCAGGAAGAAAAATGTCTTTCACACCTCCGTCAATGCACGGCGGGAAAATGAAGCTCATAAAGCCATTGTTCTGAAAAAAGCAATTAATTATTAAAAATTCTGCAAGAAAAAAAAAACAATTCTTCTTTCTTAGATGGCTGTCCAATGATTAAGATGAGAGGATGTCAGCCTATCACGATAGCCTCTATTCAAATGAAAATCCCAATTCAAGAAAACGTTTTTAATTAAAGCCGAAACGTTTTTTTAAATTAGGGATTTTTATTGCATTCAGGAAAAGCTGGTTTAGCCTGAAATATTAAATATTAAAATCCGCTAAAGTGCTTTAGGATAAACTAGTTTGGCTTAGGAGAAACCATTTTATCCAAACGCACTCAGGACGAACTAGTTTGTCCAAAAAAGAAAAAACAGTTTAGCCTGAGCACTTTATATTTAAGGTGCGCGTCTCGGGGTGCTAATTTTGGGACTTTCCAGCGGTCACAATTTTGAAGCTATCGACCTCAATTTTTTTTTTAAATTAAAGCTATTTAAAATATCTACAAATAATAGAAGCCCTTTTTTTGATTTTCGAAAAAAAAATTTTTTTTTAGATTAATCGCATTAAATAAAAGATATTTTAAAAAAAGGAGCTCTATAAGTTGTAGATAATTAAATTAGTAATCTTTGTGTTAAAGAATAATTAATCTTTTGCCTTTAATTAATTAGCTGGAAGGTCTAGAATGAAATGCGATTTGTCCCTTATATTCCTATGGGGAACACTAACGCCATCTCTTGCCGCCTCGAGTCAATCGTGTTTTAACGGTTTTTCGAGACGCGCACCTTAACAATTATTATGTTAGTATATTTTTTTGATGATGAAATTTTTATATTTTGTTATAATCACCTAACTGCTTCCAAAGGTGAATCCAGATAACAATTTAAGTGGGACGATCTCACACCCACACAGTATATAAGCGGATTCGCCCAAATATATATAAATTCATAAAATATATCTCCCTTTAGATCTCTGCCTGGATGTTCCCGAGGGCTCCTATCTCAATCGATCCGATATAAATAATTAAATGAAATAGTGAAATTTAATCTGATTTAATATTTATATGTGACTGGTAAATAAAATAGGCATCTTTTGAATTGGTCCATTCATTCGTTGCAATTTTAATTAAAATGTTTTAATTTTTTAATTATTCGTTATAGGCTAGTATTAAAGTTAAAAATTTCCAAGTAAAATAATGAAAAAAGTAATAGGATGAGACGGATGGTGGGAAATAAGGAAGGAAGTGAAGGAAGGAATGGATATACGACAGCGTAACGACGTACGATCTCAAGGGCCTCCGCTTTCCTCTCAGTGAGTGTGTAGGCAGGCACTTGTTGAAGAAAATCAGCGACAGCGTCAACATCTTGCGAATCACAGCCAAGAGCTTTAGCAAGCCTTAGTGAGTGTTTTTTATTCTGATTTTTATCCATATTCGCCCAGCCGTTCAATGCAGAGCCGGATTGGATGATCGCACGATGAAAAAGACCTGAGGACAGCAAGAAAAAATCTCTTTTATATTACAATAAAATTAATTAAAAGTTAATTGAGAAGCAAAGTTAAAAAAATCAATATTCAAATGAAATTTTTTTCTGCTTTAATTAATTGGAAAATCTTATTTTATTTATACTTACCATCACCAGCCTTAAGAATTTTTGCCGAGAAAAAAAATAAAAATCTGGTGTGACTGGCGCACAGCACACAACTTTCGTGGATTTTGTTCAAAGCTTCGTGTCACATCCAAAGGAGTGCTACTTAAATATGTTTCAACCTCCTAGATCTTTTGTGTCTTGAGATGATTTAGTTTCACAGACAGTAACCTACATTCCATTTTCAAGATGTAAAATTTATATGTGAAAATATTTATATTTTGATACCATTGCAACCATTTCTCCTATCTTTTCTATGGAGTACAAGAGTAAAGTGGTCTTCATAAAGATTTCAATGACATAAATAAGAATATACATTTTAAAGAGAATCTGAAAAATAATTGATTTTTGAATTTAAGAAAAAATCGTCTGGAGCGAATTTTGAGAAAATCGTAAAAAAAATCGGCAAAAAGTACATCAGTAAAGTACTAGTTAGTACTCTTTTGTGGATTTTGTTCAAAAGCTTCGTGTCACGTCCCAGAGGAGTGCCTAACTTAAATATAAAATTTCAACCTCCTAGCTCTTTCCGTTCTTGAGATATTTTGTGTGGTGTGACTGGTCGCACAGCACACAATTTTTCTTACTTTCGGTAATTTATAGGTGCATTCTGTACTTGTTTTAACAGAATATATATACAAATCAAATTTTTAAGTATTAATTTTTAAAATTTTATATTAAAAATAAAATTTTATTCCCAAAAAAAAAAATATTTTTCTTAAATCTCGAGAGAGGGGGGGGGAATTATTCTCTTTACCCCCCTTGTATCCGCCCTTGCCTCCAATAAAAGATGGTTTTTACCTTTAGCAGTTGGACTGAGCAAAAGATAATGAACAGAAGCTCCTCCAGCACTCTCGCCGAAGATGGTGACATTGTCAGGATCTCCTCGAAACCGAAGGATGTTCTCCTGTACCCATTTCAAAGCCAACACTTGATCTTTGAGGCCTGCATTTCCAGGAATCCTTTCTGTACCCAAGGACATAAATCCTGAAACATTTTCAATATCATTAGAACTGAGTTAAAAATAATGATAATTTTAGAGGAGTAATCTAAATAAAGATATCTTTCTTCTCAATAACGTATTTATTTATTTAAATTCAATGAATTGACAAGAAACATTAAGTTGATTATATAAGTTTTTATCAAATTTTTTTTTTTATGTATCAATTGAAATGCTTAAAAAATGATTACAAAAAAAATCTTACTGTATAAATTAGATAAACCTGAGAACACAAATGTTATTTGGAGGAATGTGTTTATTGTGAATTAACTATGTTGTTCTTCTTTTTGGGTTCCGGTATGACTGGCTAAACTCAAATGGGGTCTAAATCTAGTTTTTAAAACTCTTTTTCGTATCTGAGGCAGAATACATGTCATGATCATAAACTTGACAGATATTAATGTGTGATGACCAGTGACGTCATTTCTGTTTTTGCTTGGAAGGAGCAAAAAATTTGTTTACTTCCTATGCTACTTAATTTATATACATATAAACATATATAAGCTTATACCTCTATATTTTTATCTATACCATATTCTATACTTATTTATAAAGAGAGAGTATGAGTTTTTTTTTTTTTTTTTAACATTCACACTCACATCCACATTCACACAGTCTAACTTTGTAATCTTAGTTGAATTGTACCTGAAGAAGGCCACAGAATGAGTGGCCGAAACGTTGTAATTTTTACAAATAAACCACAGTTAAACCGAAAATCTAATTTTTTTGATAACAACTGTGAAAGCCTAAACTGTACATTCTATTAATAGATAGTTCATTTTTATAAATATTCAAATAAATTTTGAAAAGTTTTAAAACCTATTCGATGTTAGTGACTTTTTATTTTATCAAAATAAGTTTCTAGAAAAGGAACTGGAAAATTAAATTTGGGATCCCATCATATCCCCTGGCTATGGCACTGGACAGATTAGATGTATTGGGAATTAAAATATCCCATTATATCCCCTGGCTATGGCCCTGGACAGATTAGATGTATTGGGAATTAAAATATCCCATCATATCCCCTGGCTATGGCCCTGGACAGATTAGATGTGTTGTCTAGGCTGTTAGCAGGGATAAGTGATAGTTCTATTAAGCAGGCACAGAAGGAATTTTTTATAGGCCTATCATTTTTGTAAAATAACTTAACAAATGAGTAAATAAATAACAATTTGCTTACTCAACCCTTAAAAAGCCTGGACTCCGTCGTAATTATATAATATTAGATATCGTAAATTGGAATTCAGGAGTAGGCTATAATATATACTGAATTGTATAAATAAATATTCCATTAACATATCTTAGTCAAGATATAAAAAGTCTATTTAAAATATACTGTTTTAGAAAAAGAAAAAAAATAATCTATAGCCAGGATCTATTATTCAATTAATATATAGTACTGTATTACATATTTGAAAAGTTGGTGGAGTGTTGAATATTAAACAGGACATTAAGAAAAGTTTAAAGCACTTACCAAGAGGACCAACTCGATAGTTAATAGTAACCAAGATGACAGAGCCATTTCTCATAAAGAATTCAGGTCCGTAGATATCAGTTTCACCTGAGCCCTCTTCGAAGCCACCTCCATGGATCCAAACCATCACAGGTAACAACTGAAATAATTCTAAAGGCTGCTTGTCAGGCACATACACGTTCAGATAGAGACAATCCTCATCGCCGATCATCTTGTTCGTGCCACCCATCCGATCCTTTTGGACACTACGAGGTCCTTCTATGAATGCATCGCGAACTCCTTTCCAAGATGATGCAGCCACCGGAGCCTTAACAGAAACAACAACAAAAGATAAGCTATTTTCATAGTAATCAATGTGGAGCACAAAACAGCTACTTACAACTTTCTGAGAATTCTATATTACACTCGTATATTACAATAGCTTGGCAAACTTGAACCTTTAAACTAGAAGTTATGAAAGTTGAAAGAGTTGGATACTTGACTTATATTGTTTGATACCGGGTGAAAATGAAATCGTAATTCAAGCTCTGTATTTTAAATAACTTTAAATTATTATATCTATAAATTTAAGCATGCAGTCATATCGTTAAAAAAAAATTTGAATATCCTTTGAATAATTTGACGGATCAAATGAAAAATTCAATGAGACATAATAAGGAAAAAAATTTTAAATGAATTAAAATGTGAAGTATTTAAACAAAATAGTATCAACAAATAAATATATAAACTCATTTCTGACCTTGAACCGGAGCTCTCCGATTGGAGGTTGAGCATACGGAATTCCTTGGAAACTGAAAAAATGTCCACCGCCTAATTTTTCAGACAACGTAACGATTCGACCTCGAAGGAGACCTTGTTTCAGAGATAAAGTAGCAGTCGGCTGCTGTGGTTGTTGTTGTAGCGTTGCCATCTCGATGTCAAGTGACTCAGCAGCCGAGCCTGATGATGATAATAGTTCATTTTATCACATGATGGCACGTGAGTCAGACACGAGATAAAAATAATAGGAATTGATTTTGAAATCAAATTTTACTACAGAGGAATGAAAACAAAAATATTAGGCGCGTAGTGGAATTGATCAGGGGAGCTTCTAATTCACACTTTTTATTGGAAGGAAAAATGGGAGCAAGGTGTTTTTGGGCAACAACTCGCCAAATCTGGTCTAAATTTCTATTAAAATTTTAATTGTTGTTGAATTTGAATTGGTTCGGTCAAAGAGACGAATGGCCTAGCGAGCTTAACTCGCGCTCGGGGCACAATACCTTTTTAGCGCCCCCCCCCCCACTCGAAAACATATAATATTATATGTAAGATATACTCGCAAATTAATTAATAAATAAAGTAAAATAAATAAAGTCAAAGGCTCAATCTAGGCTTTAAATTTGAGACAAAATTATCCAGCAATTTTTTGTTTTGCGGACCATTTGGCGCCCCTTTGTGAGTAGCGCCCGGGGCATGATGATCCCCCTAGCCCTCCCCCCCCTTCGCTACGCCACTGGTATTACATTAATACTATAAGAATAAGTTCATTTTAATTTTCTCTCTTTTGTCTGCTCCAAACCTCTTTTTCGGTAGAGCTTACAAATTGCTATTCATTATATCGGACATCATTTCCACTTTTGTTACACACGAGTTAAAGTCAATATGGTGTTTAATGTGAAATTGTTTTTACTGAATCCATAAATATTAATTAGCCTTTGTAAGTTTTTTTTAATCAATGAAGTGGGCGTATTCGTTTGTGTAATTCCATTGAACATCAAATAATCCGACAAATCTCTATAATCACAAACTTTTGTTCCACATGTCTCGGATTAGAGAGGCTACATTGTATTAATATAAAACAGTATAAAAATAGAACTTCGAATAAAAAAATTCAATTTTATATGCATTATTTTGAAGCTTATTGAATCGAATATTTAATTTTTGAATAGGAAAATCTCCAAGTATAAATACAAGATCGACCTTCAAGAAACAAGCGTGAAGAACGCCAGTAACCAATAGCTCAGTCAAAACCTGAGATTGTCTACTCAATTAGGATTTTTTAGAATTAATATTAAAAAGCACTCTGGCAATTAATAGTCCTCTCGATAGACGTAGATAATTTTTTCTCATTCACACTCACACTCACACACACATTCACACAGTCTTTTCGGCAACTCAGGCCATATAAGACTTTGACGATATATATTGATTAATATGCATATTGGGGATCCAGGCATTTTTATTTAAGCCATTTGGTATCCAAATGGCTAGATAATAAGTTAATTCTGTATAAAAATATTATAAAATCAAAAATTTAGTATGGGTATCCACTCTGGCTACACAACGCCGCATATATGACAAACATAAATTATTCAATAAACAGAATCCAAAATAAAACCCTCAGAATCATCGCCGATCCTTCAGCAAGAATAAATAACACAATAATAAGGACAGCATTGGAAATAGAAAACCTCAAAAAATTCTTGGATTCTTAGGATCTCAAGATTCAACTTGAAGAACCTAAACCATAGATGGCGAACCTTTTTGAGACGTGGGTCAAATTTTGTCGAAAAGTTTTTTTTTAAGTTTCTTTCTGTAAGGAAAAATACATTGTCAATGTGCAGAAAAATGTATTATATAAAAGCAGATATCAAATTTATTATTATTATTATTATAAATTAATATTAACAATTTTGTTGAAAATGTTGAGAATGTGATAGACCGGTTGCTCTGCATTTTACCGAATCATGGACAATTTCTGAAATATGCAAACCTGCAGTGCAATGTCCAACATTGAGACCACTGGACAGCATACCAAAGATAACATCAAGATTAGTTTTGTCATAGGTCTAAAATATAGAAAACAACCAAGAGTGGCACGCATAGGCGCCGGAACTGGGGGGGGGGGGGGCAAGGGTACATTGCCCCCCCCCTGGCATCCTATAGGGGGGGGGCAGAGGGGGGCAATATGTCTTCTTTTATTTCATTTATTTCTAAAAATGATATATTTTTACTTTTGAAAAATAAAATCTTCTAAATTAAAAAAAATTAAAAGAGTAAGAAATTCATTTTTTTCCAAATTTTTTCCAAAAATTTTTGATAAAATCACTAGCAAATTTTTTAAAATTTTAATTTTATTAAAATTGTGATTTTTTTTTTAATTTTTAAAGTTTTATAGTAGATTTGTTTTTGTTTTATACTATTTGAACCCCCCCCCCCCCCTGATTCAAATTCGTTCCGGCGCCCCTGGTGGCACGTAGAATGACTTGTCTTCAAAAGGGATATGAGGGAGTTTTTTGTTTATCATAGTCATGGAAGTTCGAAGAGCTAGAAGACTAGAAGAAGAATATGGATAATTATGGGCAGGAGCAGCCAATAAATAGACTCTGTATGCAGATTCAATCACCAGAGACGTTTCGGTTCCTTTTATTTAAGAGCCATCTTCAGTCCTTAGATTGAGGACGTGATAATTCACAAAGGCTTTATATGTATTTATTTTGGGATAGATCATTCATAATGATGCAAATATATATATATATTTTTTATATAAGAAAATGAATATCAATTTCTAATATTGTTTATACTTCCAAAGAAAAAGAAGTTAAATATTTAAATAGTGTGAGAAACACGATGTTATTTTAAATTTAATATTTAAACTAAATAAAAAAGAAGAGGAAAAAAAGAAGAAAGGAGTTGGAAAACAAACCAAGGAGGTGTGAACAAAAGAGTTTCTGCTTTGCTAACTATAAATTATATTATTCTGTCTCTCTCCCGTCTTGAGAAGAAGAGAGAAAGAATCTGTCTTGAAATTAAAACAAAGCAGAGCAGAATTAATTAACAGAAAAAGATTTAACTTCGTCAATTGTCAATTCCGAGATGTCATTATAAATTTATCTCTCGTGATATTAAAGATAGAATATTTTATCATTAAAATTGGTTTAAAAATAATATATTAAATCAACTAAATTCTATTTGATTAGAAATAACAATCAGATGTTTTTCAATAAAACATGATAAACATTTTTTTTATGTATAAAGTCCAATCTATTTTTCGCCAAACAATTTTCTTATGAGAAATTTCTGCTTTAATATGAATTTTGTACATGGTAGTTTATAATAATTTAGTTTTTTCTAATTTAAACTTTTTATTGTTTTTTGCTCAATAATAAAAGTTGAAGCAGCAAAGTGGTTGAATTTAAACTTTCCGATCAATTGAAGTCAAGTCAGTCAGTCGTGGTCTTTTCAAGAAGGCGTAATATAATTTCAATTCTCGTAAACGAGGGACCGACACACAGAAAGATAGAGAGAGAGAGAAGGGATGTTTTCGGGGTCAACTGGGATGCTGGACCAGAATGCTGCTGCTTCTTCATTCCTTGAAAGGCCTTAGAAAATCTCCATTTTTATTTCCCTCCCCCTGGAGAGGAAATTCAGGTCCATAAGAGTGAGAGAGAAACGTCTGATGAGAAATCCACAAAGTGATCCCATTAATCTAAAAAGCTCTTTTAGATAGCTCTACTATATGTAGGAATACACAGACGGTATTAGGTTTATGATTCCTAAACATTTTTTTTCTCTTTTGATAACGAGAAAAATCAATTTTGATTTCTAGAGAAAAAATCTGGTGTGACTGGCACAGCACAACTTTCTCTTTACCTTCGGTAATCGAAAGTTGTGTACTGTGCTTGTCACACCAGATTTTTCGTGTCGAAAATATTTAGTTCCCGACAGTACGGTACATTTGAATTCAGATGTAAAATTTTGTTACCATGGCAACCATTTTTCCTATCTTTCCTATGAAACACAAGAGTAAAGTGGTCTTCAGAAGATTTCAATCGCAAAATGAGAATATACATTTGAAAGAGCATCTAAAAAATAATTGATTTTTGAATTTAAAAAAAAATCGTTGGAGCAAATTTTGAGAAAATCGAAAAAAACTGAAAAAGTACATCAGAATGCTGCTGCTTCTTCATTCCTTGAAAGGCCTTAGAAAATCTCCATTTTTATTTCCCTCCCCCTGGAGAGGAAATTCAGGTCCATAAGAGTGAGAGAGAAACGTCTGATGAGAAATCCACAAAGTGATCCCATTAATCTAAAAAGCTCTTTTAGATAGCTCGACTATATGTAGGAATACACAGACGGTATTAGGTTTATGAACCCTAAACATTTTTTTCTCTTTCGATAACGAGAAAAATCAATTTTGATTTCTAGAGAAAAAATTACTTTTGAAAAATCTTGCTATAATTTGCTTATTCATTTTTCGCCCGGAAAGTATGCAACTGTTAATTATTTGAATTCTTTGAGTTGTCTACCTATTAGGCGTTTTTTTTTTTTTTTTTTTTTTTTTACAAAAGGTGTTTGTTCTTTTCCCCTTGAACAGTTATGGTACCCAACAAGATTTTTTCAAGAATCCCTTCACTGGTTGGGTTGCTATTCTGCTATTGGGACCTTTCCCTTGAACAGCAAGTTGAAATGCAAGTCAAGTAAAATCTAAAATAATTTAATTTCGTGGACCCCTAAGACATCATCTGCGGTCCCCTGTTAGGGTCCATTGTCACCAATGGTCATCATTGATCTTTGAACCTGTATCTTAAATTTTTATTTTATTATACCCAACGTATAATATTATAATGTACCGTAATTATTATATATACATTTTATAAGTAGACCTACATTTAGTAGTTAGAAAATAAAATAAAAATTTAACCGCTCTTGAATATTAATTACGTAATCGCTCGGTGGGCAGTATATTGTCGACCGCGTATGAGAATCTATCTTTAATACCTAAGCCATCAAAAATATTATATCACACACCTTGTTTATTTATTTATTTATGAATGAGATTTTAAATTTTTATCAAAGAGATAGAGAGCAAATAAATAAATAACATGATTTACCTTTATTAAAGGTGATTTTTCATCCATAATAATAAAAACAAACCATGACATGATTGGATATTTTATTTACTCAATTGATTCTAGTAAAATAGAATAAAAAATAAAATTTGAATTTAAAACAAATCACGATTCATCGATGCGTATAGTGATGGAAAAAAATTGCACTGAAGTGTTGTTATTTGTTATAAATTTTATTATCGGTTTTTATACCAGGGAGGGTTGAAAAAATAATTCATTTAGAAAAGAGAGGCAGATTTAGCTAAGGCTTCAGGTATAATTTTGTAAATTAAGAGGGTAAACAACCAAACAATAATCATTCGTCGAATAAAAAATAGGGTATTTATTCTTTAATAAAAATTAACTCTAATCTCCCCCATCCTCCCCACCCGTGGTTGAGAGGTTAGACGTGTTAATAAAAGTCAATATTGATAAACTTAGGCTGAACGCTCAATGGCAAAACATTTTGTTCAATGATGTCGAATCATGTCCAATTGTGTTTTGCCTCCTCGGTGTGCGTTGACCCATAGAAAAGCATTTAAAAAACAGTTTTAGACATTATTAGCCAAAAACGTTTTGTTCGAAAATGTTTGGTGTAGGGGGAGATTCAAATCGCTCGCGTCAGATGAATTTATTTAAATCATTTGGATGCCAAATGGTAAAAATAAATGCACCTGGAGCGTATTTAAATAATGAATTTCGTTAAGGAATATATAGCCTAAGATGCCGAAAAGTCTTATAGTTGTGGTGTGCCAAATGAACAATCGTAGTGTAAATCGCTAAGATTTTGGCAGTAAATAAAAATCAATTTTTGTGAGTTTTATAATCCGGATAAATTAACAGCTTCAATCAGCGGTTGAAAAATATTAACAATGTGAGTTAGAGTGAGACATTCATTATGTTGTTACAATAATATTCAAGTTTTTCCTTAAAAATATTTTTTATAAAATTTTAATATTTCCTAACTCACACTATGAAACCAGATAAGGTGTTGTTACAAATTGTTTTTAAGAAAAAATGTAAATATTATTGTAACAACATAATGAGTGTCTCTCTGTAATTTATATTGTTAATATTTTTCAACCGTTGAATAGAGTATTTATAACGATCATATCAATGATTTTTTATCTACTATAATTTATTAATCAAATCCAGATTTTTGGAGGGGGTATGTTGCCAACACAATTTTTTCTTAATTTCAAAATTTAGATTTGCAATTATTTATTATTTTCCTTATATAAGAATATAAATACGTACAAATAAAATTTTTTATTAATTTTTAAATTTTACATTAAAAATAAATTTTTTCGAAAAATATTTTTTTCAAATCTCGTGAGGGTTATTACCCCCTTTCACCCCCCAACCCTTCTTCTTCATACATCCTCGACCATCATTCTCTTTTTTCTACTCTATTTTTAAGTTTTTAAATCTTCATTTGTCAACAAAAACGATTGAATAAATTGAATATCTCTTATATTACATATATATTTATTCAGTTTAAATAATTATCACTTTTTTTATAAATATCAAAATCTTTTTACGTTTTTTTAAAAAATTTCAACAAATTGTGTTTTTGTTTATTTTTTCCCTCAAACTTTTTATCTGCATAAATTTATTCCTTTAGATTAAAACAAAAAATATATCCCCCCATCTCACCCTATATTTTCTTATAGTATTTTTACTGAACGAACTCGTTCTTCGGGAGGACATGAAGTTATTAATGATCTTTCTTCCATCAAATTCATTTTTCTTCTATTTTTTTCCTTTAAATCTTTCAAAATATCATAGAACTCCATTCTGTAATATTTTAACTCTTCCCAAAATCTATAACAAAAGACTAAAATTATACTAAATCGATTTAATGAATTTCTTTCCCTCGTTCAATTTAATCTAATAAAAAATATGTGAGTCTGAAATGTTTTTCTTGTTTCTACATCCTAAAGACTAACTTTATGCCCATATAAATTTGAGAGACACATAACAAACCTAATTTTCTGAAATTTTCTTTAAAAAATGTTCAAAAACGATTTTGATATTTATAAAAAACAGTGATAATGTTTAAACTGAATCAAATATCTTAATATAGAACTTACCTTCAATTTCCACATTCAATGTTTTTTCTGTTACCATGACATTTTCACAAAAACTGATAACGAATAGCCTAAAACACAACAGTTAAACAATGACTACTTCCGACTGACATTGTACAGATACGAACCAGAAGGTCGAGGGCTGATTAATAAGGTTATAGTAGATGAAGAAACATCCATTTTGGGTAGATTAGGTAAACTTTGAGTTTTTCTATTTTGATCGTTTTTATCAAATACCCCTATCTATTGAAGTATTGCTGTTGATGCAACCAGTGGGATTAATGCAATTTTGTCGGGGGGGTTTTTTTTTTTTTTTTTTTTTTATTTAAGGACTTTGTGGGATCTATGGCCATTTAGACCCCTTTCCTATTTATTTAAATTGATTGATTGACAAATTCAATTAAATTAAACCCGAAATCATAATTTCTTTAGATTACTAGTTTTTATAACATTGAATTTCTTGGCGATCCCCCCCCCCCCCTTTCCCCCCTGATGCAACCGAAATATACGGATTATAAAACTTGCCAAATTTGATTTATATTTAGTGCCAAAAACTTAGTGCTTTACCTTTTCCTATCAAATCTCTACCAAATTGGAATATTTAAAGTTTAAATAAATTCTTGAAGAATTTCCATATTCATCTAAAAAAAATTTGTACATTAATTACATTTAAATTTGTTCATGAATTGTTGTCAGATTACAAATAAGCCTACAGATTTATTTTTCCAATTTCCATTCATTCCGATTGTAAAATACATTAACTTCTTCAACTCTAAATATTGATATTTATCAACTCTCGGATGAAAATATTCTATCAATGTAAAATAAAATAAACTTCCCAAGGTATTTTTTTTTTTTTTCAAATATTGTACTGTATGTTTAGTCTGTTTAACAAAAAAGAAATCTTTTTTTATTAGTAAAGGAAGGACAGAATTTAAATTCCATTTGTGATTTTTTTAAAAATAATATTGACTAAACTGCGTTCGCTCTCGGAATTCCAGAGTCATGGGTCGTACCTCCTTAGAGGTATTGGAATGGGAATGACAACAGAGTCATGTTTGTGACTGGTATGAATACTATTTGTATTGGAGTATTCTATAAATTGAGAGAATGCTGTTAATTATTAATATTATGGGTATGAAAGGTAAGTAAACACTCGCTTAACATATTAAAGATTTAAAGGGATTTACTAAGACTCAGGAGTGTTTACTTAATTTAGATGCGCATAGTATATAAACGAGTTCAAATGAAAATTGTTTTCGGTCTAGTACTGTATATAATCTTGCATCCGAGTGTTCTGCACCAAGCATCATCTTTAGGACAAAATTAAAGTTCGCACCTTAATATTATATTAATGGCGATGGCATGGGATATTGATGCTTTGCCATTATTCTGAAATTCGGTGATGGATGGCCACCAAAAACGTCAACAGAAGCAAATCAAATACTTATATATGCTGCTCTCATAGCCTCCTGCAGTGGAGGGCAAAGTTTTTTTTTTTTGGAAATGAATCATATTAATTGGCCTAGTACTAATTATATTCAACATCTGATTTTCCAACGAACAGTCCCATTAGGATTCCTTAAATTAAATAATATTGACTAAATTGCTTCCACTCTCAGAATTCCAGTGTCATACCATCTCTTAGAAGCAGAGGAATATCTTTATTATTATGGGAGTTTTTAATTATAAGATCTAATCTGCCATCTTCAGCTTTCAAAGAATATACCTGGTATTGTTCAAATTGTTTTATAAAAAATAGAGTTGTTATTGATTATACTGCAATACAGCGTATGTGTATTATGTGGATGAAAAGGCCGGTGGGCCTAGCATTGGAGAAGACCAACAGTCACCACATTTGTTGCGAAAACTCGGATGGATGAGGAGCGAATTTATAAAATAAATATATAATGTACTAAACCCCTCTGGACGTCAGTAGCCAAAAAGGCCAAAATAAAAAAAGCGAATGTAAATTTTTAATATTACCCACAAGTGATATCTAGAAGTTCTAAGCTTGTAAAGTAAGCTTAAATTTGAACAAGATACTCTTTCAAGGCTGAATATGGCCGGGTAGATCCCGGCCGAAACGTTTCAACAAAGAGAGTCTATAATTATTAAATAGAGGCTCAATTATTGGCTGCATCCTATTTCTTTCTAAACATATATCTACAGCCATGATCTGCTCTTCCACTTGAGATCTATAAATAAATTATCCATAATATAATTGTATCTGCAGCTCTATTTATACACTTCATTTGAAGTCTATTCATAAAAAGGAGCAAAATTTTAATTACATTTTTTTATGACAGAAAGTGACAAATGGTACACTAATTATATAGAGATGATGATATGAGTGAGTGAGGCATTCCATTGGAAAAGTTGCTATGCAAGTTGATTACCCGAAAGAGGTTGGAGAGAGAGAAGAGAGGTTTTCGGGGTCCTCAGAGGAATCCCGGGTCGCTAGCATCGATCTGCTTTGCTGCTGCTGCTATTACTGCTCATGCTGCTTGAGGGTCTCTCCTCACTTCACTCTCTCCCTTAAACCCTCAAACCCTAAGCCAAACCTCTAGGGCTCAAGGGTCCTCTCGTTCTCGCTATATATGTGTATTTGAAGAAGGAGAGATAAAGTTGCCGTGATTGGCTTGTCTGTCTGTCTACCTTCCAGTCATTTATGACTTGCCAACAGAAAACAACATTAATTAAATTCAAATCCCACAGAAATAGAGTGAGAGAGGTCAAAGGGTATAAAGTAGGTACGTAGACACCTGGGAAATTGGTGCACCCACACAATCTCTCTTATTTTATTTTTCTCTTTAAATTTAAAAAAAATTTCATTCATTATTTGACTGCGATATTTGCCCGAAATGGTTTTATGAAAGCTCAACTTTTAATAGTTTAATACTTACTCTATCTTTAAGTGCCTAAGGATTAAAGTCACTTCTAATACGATCGTTTTAAATTGAATTATTTAATTTCTTAATGATAAATTCGCTTATCAGGAAGACAATTTAGGGACTATTAACCTAACAATGTTTTCTTACGAATACCTTGATAGGATAGATTAAATTTTTGGGATGTATCCAATCCTACTTAGGTCACACCTTGGGCGTGAGATTTTCTCTCACATTCCAACCCCAGGATGAGACTGGCAATGTTGAATAATTTTTGCGGCAGGCTGGACTTGAACCTATGTAATCCACTTACCCTATAATGGAGGAGAGGGGATGGAATTAAACCAAAATTAAAAAAAAAAAAACTTTAATACGGTATATAAAAGTGTCAATGTTTCCGATTTGTAAATAAATTTAAACATTTTCTAGGTATCTCCTATTAAGGAACAAAATAAACCGACGCACATAGGAGTTCAATAAAACCGACAAAAGTCGAAATCACTAAGTTACTCATAAGTCGATATAAATTTATTGTTCCTCAAGCTATTCAATAGATAACAGGTCCGTCCTAAGGTAGCCATAAACAGGGACGTCATTTGAGGGAAATGGCAGGGGGGCGTTTGACCCTCCCTTTCCCAAGGTTTTGGAAAAAAATTCTGAGCTTACAATTAGCCCGGTATGGACTATATTTCAAAACATAAATTGATTCATTTGCAATCAGCATTTTACGTTTACAGTAACAGAAAAACAAAAAGGCGGACTTAGGCGGATGAAGTAAGTGTGGTATATAATAGTCAAATAACCATATTTTATGGCTTTATATAAATAATAGCCCGAAAAGATCAGACACATAAACAAAAATGCTTTTGTAATAATGTATGCCAAAAATTATGGCTTCATAATATAATTTGTAAACGTAAAATGCTGACTGCAAATGAATCAATTTATGTTTTGAAATGTAGTACATACTGTATATCCTTCTGCCATAGTCAAAAGCTTTTTCTTCTAAACCAGCCACACGGAAATATTAGAGTAATACAAACTATTACCACAATCGAAGTCGCCTAGAACAAAAGAGATGCGATCTAGACATTGACTGATTTCCGACTGGTTGTACGTAATCAAGTGTAGAACCATGGAATTTTTATGGCTATCTTAGGGCGGGCCGGTTATCTAGCTTGAGGAACAATAA
This sequence comes from Euborellia annulipes, assembly GCA_023213315.1. NCBI lineage: Eukaryota > Metazoa > Arthropoda > Insecta > Dermaptera > Anisolabididae > Euborellia > Euborellia annulipes. The sequence goes on along the minus strand of JAKCPI010029129.1, from coordinate 24,692 downwards.
GTTTATTGCGACTTTTGAGTAACTTAGTGATTTCGACTTTGGTCCGGGTTTGTTGGACAGATACCTCTATGGTAATCCATAAATCCTCAGGCCCTGACGATATTCCCCCTATCGTCATTAAAAAATCTTCCCCCGAATTTGTTCCAATATTATCCAGGTTGTTTAACCTCTCATTTTCCACGAGAAATTTTCTCGACTCTTGAAACTAGCGAATGTTCAACCCATTCCCAAAAAGCTGACACCTCTCTTCCCAACAACTATTGCTCAATCGCAATAACCTCCATACTATCCAAAATTATGGAAAAGCCCTCAACGCTCAAATTTTAAAACATCTGGAACATTGCGGAATGTTGAATGATAGGCAATATGGATTCAGGCATGCTCGTTCGACTGGGGATATTTTGAGCTTTGTCACACACCTATGGAACAAAGCCGTGGAAGTGAAAGGGGGAAACTATTGCAGTTGCTCTTGGCATTTCGAAGGCTTTCTATCAGGTATGGCATAAAAATCTTTATGCTAAACTTCCATCTTTTGGCCTATCCTCTGAACTGTGCCATTGGATCAAGAGCTTTCTCATTGAGCGAAGGATCAGGTTGTGGTTGACGGTGTGCTTCTATTTCGCATTCAGTCAACGCAGGTGTTCCCCAGGGTTCTGTCCTCTCTCCCACCTTATTCCATATGTACATTAACGACCTCATGGGAGTAACCTTCAAACCAATACATTGCTTTGCTGATGACAGTACCCTGCACTCAGTCAGGACTGGTGAATCCTCATCCAGTCGTCTGAGGGCTGTGTCGTCGATTAATGATGATCTTGGTCTTTTGGAGGAATGGGGAAACCTCAATCCAGTAAAATTAAATTCCCAAAAAACTCAATGTTGTTTAATTTCTAGACAAAAAAATAGGATTTGCCGTCTCCTTATTTACAGCAATAATAGTCTCGAGTTCAAAGATTCGTTTTCTGTTCTGGGAGTGACACTTACATCTGATCTCTCCTGGAGCACCCACATCTCTTCTGTGGTTAAATCTACCGCAAGGAAATTAGAATTCCTATTCAAAACGAAGCGTTACTTTTCCTACCAACAACTCCTAACCCTCTATAAAGCCCAAATTCGGCCGTGTCTTGAATATGGTTCCCACCTTTGGCGAGGGGCGTCGAAAGACGCTCTCTCCTCCTTGGACGCCATACAGAGGCGTGCAATTAGACTGATAGGTGATTCTACCCTCACCGCATCCCTACAGTCGCTAGATCATAGAAGAAGCGTGTCTGCACTCTCTCTCTCTCTTCTACAGGTATTACCATGGTCAATGCTCTATCGAATTAAAATTAAAATCAATTATCCCACCCAATGCAAAATATACACGGAACACAAGAGAGACATCGCCCCAGCATCCGTATGCTGTTCAGATCACGACTAACAGAACTAGTCAATTCCAATCTTCCTATGTCTCCATGACCTCCCGTGATTGGAACAAGCTACTGCGTCCCCTTCCCCTTTTGTTTGTTTTTATTTTCTTCCTGGCTTGTGACCACTGGTCATTATAGGTCTTCAGACCTTATGCACCCATTCCAAAAAAAAAAAAAAATGTGCTTATTATTTTATTAATTTGTCTTGTAAAAGACTGAAAGAGACTGACAAAACGTCAACATTTATTTGTTTAAAGGGTGTATTTCATAGAAAAAATTAGGTTCAATTCCCGTGAGGGATTTATCTTTTCCTTTACGTTTAAGATTCACAATTGATAAGGTGGAATCTTTCATCATCACTTAATTAAGCTCTTCAATTGTTTTTTACTTTTTAATGCTCTTCTTATATCTCAAACAAATCAGTTTAAAAAGTAATTTTCTTATTCCAAGAAAAAATAAATATTCAACTAAGATTATTTTTTTATCTTTAAAATGTTTAACTTTGATTTGTAAAAATGCCTGGACCCTAATATATATAAATTCATAAATAACGGTTATCGTAAATGTCTTATATGGCCTGAGCTGCCGAAAAGACAGTGTGAATGTGTGTGTGAGTGTGAGTGTGAATGAGAAAACAAGTGTGAATGTTTTTTATATATATAAAAAAAAAAAAAAACTTTGATTTGTCTTCAATGAATTCGGATTTAGCTTACATTTAAATATTAAAACCTCTATTAGCTAAAAATTATTGATTTAATTAAATTACCCCACATGTTTAAATGTAAATCATTAAATATATAGGTCTACATATATATAACATGTATGTAGACCTATATATATGAATAAACGTTGATCCTTTGAAGGCAACCAAATCAGGGAAACTTGGAAATGTTAATTGGGGAGCCGAGTAATTGATCCTTAGGGAAAATCAAAAGGATTAAATTACATTTCAAGAGTAAAGTTAATATATAAAATCAAAATTTATAGTTAAATTTGGTTTTAATAGAAGTGGTGGTAATTTTATTATTTTTAGTTGGAAAAATTGTAATTTTTATGAATTTTGTAAAATAAAGAAAATTATTTACCACCTCCCCCTATCAAACGATATGCAAAAATGTTAAATAAAGAAATATTTTTGAAGCAAAAAATTTGTTATTAATACAATAAACTATAAAAAGGAGACGCCTATCTTTTACAGAAGCAACCAGAGATACTTCTCTGTTACGTTGGTTGCCTATTTTAATTTAATTTATCCATATCGATTCAATAAAATCAGAGTTGGTGAATGGAATATCAATTATGAATTAATAATAAATTGAATTTCCATTTGACTTTTAAACTAAAATGTCTGCGTTCTAGGAGAAAAACTGAAAATATTCATTTTATTTGAGTTGAAAGATTTTTTGTCCATTATAGTATTAAAAAAAAAAAAATGCTTCAAAATTTAGCTATTGAATTTCATTTATTATTATGTAATATATAAATTTAAATTGAAATAAATAGACGTCGAAAACAGATTCGAGTAACTATATATAGAGAGAGAAGGGTGAAATGGAGAAAAAAAAAATACAAGTACAAAAATAAACTTCAAAGTTTAACAAAAACATATTGCAAAAAGGATTTAAAAACTAACATCGTGAAAAGTTCGAAATTGAATCCAAACTTTTGGCAGGTACAGAAAAAATAAATAAATAAACAGAAAAAAGGGGGACTACGAGTATAAATAAAATCCCCGCTAAGCCGATGTGGCTATCATTTAAAAACAATTTTAATTTTTGCCAATACTGCCTAGTAAAGAGTAGTAAGAAATAAAGATGGGGTTAGTTAGCTGCCTTGAAATGGATAGAACTAGCATATATAGGCAGGGATTTTATTTATACTAAATAGGCTAAAAAGGCTGGAGCCTAGAACGGCAACAAATTCAGGGGCGGCAGTTTGGGAATTTATTCAAAAGTTAAAATGAAGTATTTCAGAAGTTAATATTTCCCGCACGAATTTAAGAATAAAACAAGATGAAAACACCAATGAAGTCTATTAGGGAGAGAGGGGTAATGGCGCTCACTGGGTAATGGCGCTCACCCCTGTAACTCTGTCAAAATAAAACTTAGCAAATCGCCACGTAGCGTGAAATGCAAAGGGAGGGGGTCTCTAACAGGCAACAATGCAAGACAGTCAGCTTGCGTCATGTGACCGTGAAGTGAGTTTCTTCGTTTGTGGCCGCACTGATCTAATTTTTCGGTGTCGTGTTTTTTGTCGATAAGTCCAAAATTTTAATGCTTATTAAATTTTTTATTTTACTTTTCTGACAATAAAACTATTCTATTCTGTGATAATGTAATCAATTTTCAACAATTGCAAATGATTTTTTTTTATTTCAAATTAATTATAAAACTACTGTTTGGGGTAATACCGCTCATCTGAGCGCCATTACCCCTTAGAAAGTTTTTCAGACTGTGAAGATGAAGAGCAGTTTTGTGACTATGACAGTGATGATGAATTGAATGTGGATGATGAAAATTATAACAAAAGTATTATTTGCGAAGAAATTGGAAAAAATAACGAGTTGTGGTATTGTTGCGCCATCTGTGGAATGTGGGCTCATGCTATGTGTTCAGTGTGGGATTCGCCAGATGGATATATCTGTGATTTATGTGTCCAAAAATAAAATATTTCTATTTCTAATTTGTGTTACCTCTAATAATAGTAATTAGTTTATATTATAATTATAATAATTGAAGTTGATTTCACATCGAAGACTTTACTTTATTTGTTATATTGAAAAGGCTAATCTTACGTCTAAATGGGAATAATTGATGCTAATTTGTGATTGTAGACTCTACTTTTATTATATAAGATTGATCTCATAAATATTTCTTTAATTAAAATGTATCTTACATGTTATATTCCAAAAAACATGTTTGAGCGTTATTACCCCATGCCCTGAGCGGCATTACCCAAAGCCAGGGGCAATGCGCTCAAACATGTTTTTTTAATATTGTTTCCCTACTACTAATAGGGCAAAGATATATGCTTTTGGTGTTAAATTGTTGATTACTCGTTAATTAAAGACTTTGTTACACTTCTTAATTTGGAATTATAGTAAATGATTTAAAAGAACACCATGTTTTCCTTAAGTGAACGCCATTCCCCCTCTCACCCTATCCTTTTGTTGTATAAAATAAATGTATTAAGAAAATATGAACTATAGAAGAAGCGGTAATTGGACTTAAGCCTATAGGCGGCATACTTTTAAATACGGCCCTGTATATAGAAATAAAGCTAGGGTTAGTTCAATGTGTGTTGACAAGGTATGGATTAATGTAGATCGGAGGTAACAGTCGGATAAATTTTTCATACCAATAGTTCAAATGAAGCTGTTTTTGAGGAAAATTTAAATTTTCATTTCTTCCATTTTACTTTCTCTTACCTATGTATATATGTAATATATATATAGAGAGAAAGTATTGGATTCATGTCAAAAATTCGATGTCGAGATTTTGATGGATCTTCACGTTTTGAGGTCCCCTGAATCCAAAAAAGTGGTTTTCGAGACATAGTCTGTCGTGTGTGTGGCCGAATGTGTGTGTGTGTGTTCAATTTTAAGCATGAAGGAATTGAGCTACGAGGTTGAAATTTTATGTTTAAGTTAAACACCCCCCGGGACCGGAAAAATAAGCTTTTAATTCAAAATCGGCCAAAAAGTACTAGTACTTTACTGATGTACTTTTACAGTTTTTTTCGATTTTCTCAAAGTTTGCTCCAACGATTTTTTTTAAAATTCAAAAGATCAATTATTTTTTAGATGCTCTTTCAAATGTACTATTCTCATTTTGCGATTCGAAATCTTCTGAAGCACCACTTTACTCTTGTATTTCATAGGGAAGATAGGAGAAATGGTTGCCATGGTAACAAAATATAAATATTTTCCCATACTTATAAATTTTACATCTGAATTCATATGTTCCGTACTGTCATGTCGGGAACTAAATATATGTCGACACAAAAATCTGGTGTGACAAGCACAGAACACAACTTTCGATTACCGAAGGTAAGAGAAAGTTGTGTGCTGTGCGCCAGTCACACCAGATTTTTTTAAGGTCTCTTTCAGCATCTAAGGCCATTTACATCCCGTTCCTATTTATTTTAATTGAAATACATTTTTTCGCCTGGGTCGGGTTGCGAACCCTTTACCTTTGGCACCAGAAGCTAGCCTCTGAGTCAGAGGCCAAGGCTTCCATTTGAAGTAAGAAAGGCAGATTTCTCATTAGTTGGCGAATGTTTATTCCTGTTTTGATCAAGATGTTGAATTCCAAGAAAAGATAATTTGTTCTTTGATCTCAACACGGAATATTATTTTCTTCCCTATTTATATAACTAATCACATTTAATTTTTTTTGCACGATATATAATTCGTTTTCCATCTAGTCTTTAATATCGATCTGATAGTAAACAATCGCAATTCCGAATCATTGAACGAAATCGGTCAAGTCGGTCTGAAGGGCGGCTGGCAAAGGCTTTGCCCTTTGCTCAAGGGCTCTTTTTGCCAATTGAAAGCCTTTCACCTCCTCCTTTCACTTATATGCCACTTGGTTAAACGGGTAAATTCCAAAAGAATTCACGGCTACCAGCTAATTTAGCATGAAAATTAGACGAAATCTCAAAGGGCTCAAAGGAATTACAATCCAAAAAGGAAAGAAAATACACACATGCACAAAAGAGCCTATTTGTAAATTTATCACTCTTTTTTTTATTGTATTATATTAACATATCAAAGCGAATTAAAAAAAAAAAAAAAAAAAATACAGTAAAGACGAAAGAACGCAAATGGATTTGATAAATATATGAAATCTGTATCTGTAATTTGTTTAATTTTTATTTTTTTGAAAATAATTTTTAAGAAACTAGCCTAATCTGAAGAAAAGTTTTTCATCTTTCTGTACTGAAGCAATCCTCAAATGAAATTCCACAATTGTATCAAAGGCTCAAGATAATGGTGATTCTGGGATAAAGACTTTCTCGAGTGCTCAAGGTTCTAAGAACCAGATAGAATTTAAATAATGAAAAGAAGTAGAGAGTCTTATTTTTGGAAGAACTAATATGTATGAACCTGTGTGCGCTAACTCACGCCTGGTTAGTATTGTACCGTGTACGGGAGTGGGGATCATTTGAACAAAAACTTTTAGAAAACTTGCCATATATCCTAGATATATAATCCTGACCAACATAATTTGAATAATAACAAAAAAAGATAGATTGCAGATTGATTCTGTCATTTATATTCGTGAAGTTAGTATGCTGGTGCCAGGATTGTGTTTCTAATATCACTCGGTTGTTATATCTTAAACTCAACTTTTGCGTACAGCTAATTTAACATAGAATTGGACTAAAAATTCAACATATAGCCTACATATACTCGAAGGCTGGGTTATCCAATTGAAAGCAAAATGGCTACCTCTGATGCCAGCGGCCCTAACCTTTAACCTATTGTAAAATATATCACATCTCATCATTTTATTGTTAAAAGAAGTTGAATCAAAATAAATATAACAAATATATCTACTTCTTTCATCAATAAAATGATGAGATGTCGTATATATTACTATATAAGAATAAAACTGAAAAGGGTTTCTGAACTACAAAAAAAAGCCACTTAACTCTCCAACTAATTCCACTAACTACCCATTGATGAAAGTATAAGGCCCTTAAACGAAGAAGACAGGTAGTAGTAATAATGAAATAAGCCTTTTGGATATGTCATCCAAAAGAGAAGTTTCGGACCAAATTTATTCCGACCATCATCAGTTTTAATATCTTAACTCTTCTTCATATAATTTTGAAATCTCAACTTTTATATTCTATTTTCAAGGATAGAATAAGAAATAAAATATTTAAACGAAGATAACATGTATTTATCTAATAAATCAATGTCAGGTGTTAAAAAATTTAAAACAATCTCCTTATCACTATTTTTATACTTTATCATTAGGCGAAAATAAACGAAAATAAAAATTTATTAAAGGTGTCTAAGGCGATAATCCTAGTTAGGAATATGACATGTTCCAATTTGAAAGATAAATTGAAAACATGTTATTTGTTTGTTAGATTAAAATAGAAAGAGAGAGAGATCAAAAAAGGGAAAGAGAAGAATTAATTTATGAAAATCCTAAAGATATAACAAGGGATATCAATTAACGAATCAGAATAGAAAATGATACATTTGGTATGCTAATTTTAAATAAATATACAAATTTTAATTTCAAACTGATTGGTTATTTTGCATTTAAGGGAATTGATCTTAAAATGAATCAAAAGAATTTGATGAATTATTTGATGTTCGATCTTGGGAGATAGACAACCGAAATGACAAACTCCCTAATGAATTTAGGATGGCAGAGTTGTTAATTTCTAGATTCTAGACGTGGTTCTCTAGGGGTATTAATTATGAAAATGCATTGGTTGGCATATTACATTCAAGAAACTAAACAGCCATCGATGGTATAAATCCGATTTCTCTTAAAATGGTCTAGTTTAAAGGCTTTAAAGCAATTAGGTTACACTTAATTGTTTTATCTTTAATAACAAGTTGTTTATTCATGCTGACATACGGTACATATAGGACATATGTTTTAGCTTGAATTACATAAATCGTTAATACGTAGTAGAAAATAATATCAACTAAAGTGAAAATTTTCATTTATATAGCGATAAGTCTTCAACTTGAAAGACATGGTCGGAATCGCAGATAAGCGCTTTCTGACCGTTCTTATCAAACTAAATTTATAATACTAATAATAAACATTTTACCGTCTATCAAATGTGAATTTTCGGGATCTGGCAGTGTCAGTTGTGAGTTATTTCATATGCACAACAGCGGCGTAACTAGCCTTTGAGGGCGGAGGGGGATAGGACGTCGTTTTCACGTTGTAATATAATTCAAAAGAAAACTATCAATTTTTTTGGACAATCTATGGAAAGAATATGATAAAATCATCGTCTCTGGGCTATATCTTAGATGCCCTAGGGCGCCTATGTCGGTATCGAGAGGCGCCAAAGGCTTGATGCGCCTGGGGCGGGGAGGGGCCCACCCTTCGCCCCACCTAGTTACGCTACTGCTGCACAAGTTTAATTTCTTTTAACTTCATCACTAAACCCGGATGTTGATGCAAATGCATGTTTGTTTAGAAGCTGAATACGTTCCTGAAGCTGCAGTTATCAATTTCATGAGTATTCGATTCGAAATAACCCTATTTGTTCCGAACATATGTGCATATTTTGGCGATTTTTGAAGAAATTCCATGCACAATGCATTTTAACCAAAGCAACCATATTTTTCATGCATATTTTAACATTTTTAAATAAAAAAGCATGATTAAAATATTTTTGTGTAGTTGCATTTTAAAGTCTAAAATATGTGACAAAAATTAAAAATTATTTTTTATATTTTCAAAATTTTTGGACTTTATAGGGTAGAAATGTAAAATATCAACATTTCAATCTCAATTTGTCCCAGATTTCTACTTTCAAGTATGCACCTGTCACTTCTTGCGATGAAAGAGCATTTTCTGAGTTTATCAACGTGTTCTCAGATAAATGCATTTCTTTAAACGAAGAAATTGAGAGAAATTGATTGTTGTTCATGGTTATAAAAAAAAATAAAAATATAATATATAATGCGACTCAATTTGTGATAGAGCATATTTTTACTGTTTTTTCCTCTTCATTGTGCATATTTGGTCATTTTATAGTGCATTAATGCATGCATATTCTAAGGTTTGATTGAGCATGAACATCCGGGCTCTATTCATCACGATTGAGCCTACAGCTACAATTCTTCTTTTATAGATCTATTGTTTCCTTCATGTAAATAAAACACTAGAAGAATGTCAGCCATTGGACTTTTTTTCCTATTTCTACTTTATTTATAGACTTATTTTTATAAAATTCGAACATGTTGAAAACTTTAGAAAATTTTATAAGGCTCTTAAGAGTTGACATGATTTAATGCCCGGCCCATTCATTCTTTGTTAAAAAAAACTTAAAAGGGGTCTTAAATAAGGACCATTGATTTCGCTTTCATCATCATTTATTTTTTTTTTTTTAATAAGACAAACAAACTAACCAACAAAACAAAAGTTGTTTAAATAATTAAGAAAAACGCAAATTGTGTATTTTAAATGAACGTTTTTCTTTTCTTTCCTGTTGATTAAAGTAAATAAGAAAAAAGTTTAAAGAGCGGTAGTAAAATATGACCACGAAATGGTTCCCTATACAATTTATAATGTTGGGTGTGGGAAAGAAGTTGAAGGTGGCGGAGGAATTCCAGTTCCGCTCAATTACCTTTTTAAACATTATTAACCAAGGAAGGGGGCTGACTTCCAAATTGAACATGATAAATCCAGTAGAGGGCAATCCACCACCACCACCACCACCCCTACACCATACTGCTACTCTACTTAACTAATTAACTAACTTCCTCCTCCTCCTCTGTCTGTCTGCCAGAGGTTACTTGCTGAAAAAAACAGACGCAAAATGGCAAAATTGAAGATTTGTAAAGAAATAATAAGCCGTGTTTCTGTTACATCACAGGTCTTTGAAAAGGCTTACTTAATTAATTAATAATCTATCGGTTAAAAATATAGAATAACAGAAAATTGATAAATGGAAATACATAATTTATGTGAGGTTTCGGATTCACTGGGTTTTAAATGATAGAAATATTTAAATTTCTAACCCGAAATCTATCGAGTTAGAAATCTAAATATTCTATTATTTAAAACCCAGTGAAACCTCACATAAATTAAATATTTCCAATTATCAATATGTGTTAATATGCGCTGATCGTCGACTTCATAAAACGAACATTCTTTGAGAAACATCGATGGTGCATATTATAGGTTGGATCCATATATGACGCACTTACTCTTCGAATAGGTAACGTTGAATATGTGTGTAATATTCTCCAAGACACTTTCACCCAGTATAACTATTCAACTAACTTCGTTATGGTATCATCGGTTTACTGTTGAGAGCCTCCAATTTTATCTATTTTCTGGCAAGTGTAAGTAAATGCATATCGAGAAGGTTATATATCTAAAAAAACATGTATTTATTTATTGGGTAAGTATTTTTAAAGCGGCCTATCAGTAACAGATAAAGAACAATTTTCCTTTTTATTAATTATAAAATAAATTAGATAATTAATTTAATAACCTGGTTTGACTCTTGAGATTAAGTAAGCGAAAGTTATATGATGTGCTGTCACACCAAATTTTTTGTGTAATCATATAGGTTATCTAGATTCAGATAGTATAATATGTATTAATAGTTCAGAATCCAAGGAGTACAATTTATAAACAAATATAATATTTACCTCCTCCTCCCCCCCCTCCCCGCCAGTAGCGTAACTGGGTGGGGACCAATAGTGGCGCTCGCCCCAGGCGCATCAAGCCTTAGGAGCCCCTCGATACCGACATAGGCGTCCTAGAGCATCTAAGATATAGCCCAGGGACGGTGATTTTATCATATTCTTTCCATAGATTGTCTAAAAAAAATTGATAGTTTTCTTTAAAAATTATAATACAACGTGAAAAACGGCGTCCTAGTTGAGCTTCGCCTCCCCCCCCCCTTCGCCGTCAAAGGCTAGTTACGCCGCTGCCTCCCTCCCCCGTGACTGAGAGGTTAGAATTGTTGACAAATGTCAAATGATAATCTTAAAGGCAAGGGGCGGAGGTTCAGATCACAGGCAGTCCGATAAATTTATTTAAATCTTTTGAATATCAAATGATATAAATAAATATCCCTGGACCCCACTTGAATATCCTATTTTTTTATTTTTTTTTTTTTTTTATTTCATTTAAGGTCTTTTTCGGAATCGGAGGCCATTTAGACCCCGTCTCTAATTATTTCAATTGGATTGGCAGCCAATAATAGCCTATGATGCCGAAAAGACAAAAAAAAATTATTATTTTTTGCCATCGTAACCATCTGACGTTATATCCCCCATCTTTTCTATCGAGTACAAGAGTAAAGTGGTCTCTAACAATTATGAACAGAAAATGAGAATATGTATTTTAAGGTTGTTCGGATAGTACATCGTAAGTCATAATAGAATCTAAATTTCCCACGGGGCTTGGGTAGTTGGGGTGCTACCTTCTATACCGAACGTCGCGGGTTCGGACCCCAGCAGTTCGATAATTTTATTTAAGGCATTTGGATACCAAATGACTTAAATAAAAATCCTGGACCCCACAATAGATATATTTATTTCAACGGTTATCGTAAAAGTCTTAAATGGCCTAAGTTGCCGAAAAGACCGTGTGAATGTGTGTGTGAATCTGAGTGTGAATGAGAAAAAGTGTGAATGTTTTTTTTAAAAAAAAAAAAAAAAAAAAAAATCTAAATTTTTTTTTAAATAAAATTAAAAATTTGAATGCCAAAATTCCTTATTATAATTTAGTCGTGACCTATCATAGTTTATAATTGGATTAAGTTAATAATTTAATTACCAAAAATAATAAATGAATGACTTTCGACTTGAGCAGTTTTTCACGTAATATAGAACTGGCAACATTGCATTCATCAACTATCTATTTTAGATCTTAAACGCCTTAAATTTTATTTTATTTAATATATTACAATGTTTAATGCAAATCAGTTTAAACACAATGGACGATTTGCGAAAAAATATTGTAAAATTGAAAAAAAAATGTATCTGACATAGAGATAAGACACTTATGCTATGCGACGTTGCCAGGCTGGTCTGACTCTCGAGAATTCATTATTTTTAAATATTAGCGACTGTCATTTTGGAGAATTTTTTGACTTTCTTGTTAAAATATCTTTAAAAGCGGTCGGCAGAAACTTTTGATTTTATTTTTAACATATTCCTCGGAAGTGAATTAATAAAATGTAAGTTTTTTTGTTTTTGTATCAGTTTCAGAAATGGCTATATAAATCGATATGTGTGAATTTCGTCGTTATTCCTCATAGGCACATGTTAAATTTCAATTTTTTAAAAATTAATTACACGTTAACCCTGTGTCAGATCTGCTTCAAAATTTCATTTTATACGTATTTGATAGTGATTAATAACATATTAAAAATTAGCTTTTAATATGTTAAAGTGCCTTAATGTCCGAACAACCTTAAAGGGAATCTAAAAAAAAAAAAAAAAACTGATAAATGCATTTTAGTCAAAATAATACTCTGGCATATTTTATTCAAAAACTTGATAAATGCAACTTAAATATAAAATTTCAACCTCAGAGCTTTTTTTTTTAGACATGAGGTTCATCTCAAAACGTGTATTTTCATCAACAACTTGACATCAAATTTTCGATATGACCGTAATATTTTCTCTTTATATATTACACCAGTGGTAAAGCCCGCCTTCGGGGCTAAGCCCCCTGGCCCCCCTTGCTCGCTCGCCTTTACCACTGGCCTCGCCTTCGGCGAACAAACGGATCAAATTTATTCTTGCTGACTGTTTGGAAATTTTCAAATTTCCCTCCGACTCTTTCCCGCTCCTGCGCCACTTCCTGTAACTCTAGCCAATCAGCCTCCTGATCGGCCCAGACGGAAGCTAGCGCTTTATACGGTATATGGTAATGATAATGATGATATATAACATGTTAGATAAAAGTAAAAAAAAATTTTTCGCAATACAAATTAGTTAATAATAATCTTCCAATTATTATTTATAATCATATTCAAATCAATCATGTTAACAAAGACCTTTGAGATTATTTCCTTATTTCATTTTTGTTTAGGGCCGGAAATTAATTCTTACTTGGGGATATTATTTAACGATGCTCAAGTTTGGCGTCTTTAGGGTTATTATCAAGTTATGTATACAAAACATCAAGGTGGAAACAGCATTTGCTCAGCTTTATAATAATAATTAGAAAAGAAAATAATCAAAGACTATTTGTGTTATAAGAGAAAGGTTTCCCTTTAAATTAAGTAAACATGAATGTGTGATGAAAATTTGTATAAAAACGATATAAATTTAAAAATCTAACATGATAGTGGCACAGCACACAACTTTCTCTTACCTCCGGTGATGTTTGTCACATCAGATTTTTTTTAGACATACAGAGCATATTACTTTCTCTTACATATATATGTAACAAAGTAAGTTTTTGAATAAAATCGGCCAAAAAGTACCTTACTGAAGTACTTTTTCAGTTTTTTCGAATTTCTCAAAATCGACTCTAACAATTTTAAATTAAAATTCAAAGATGATGCTCTTTAAAATGTATAAGTTTTCTCATTTTGTAATCAAAATAACTTAAAAGACAAAAGACAAACTATGATATTAACAGTTATAATGTATACTTCCAAGACCTTGGCCTCATCCCCTGATACCGACAATCAAACTAAAGTGCATTTAATTATGTATCTGTTTGTTTGGCTATTTTATTTTTAAAGTAAAAAAAATGATATAATCCAAAGAACCTTGACAAATCATTATTTAATCTTTTAACCTTTTTGATATTTAAACATGGAATATTTTTGCATTTGGCATATATATTTAATCGCATTTCCTAGTTTCAAACAGAAACTTTTTTTCTTCTTTTGTAACGAGTTCTAATTTGTATTCTTCAAAATGAAGCATCACTTTTCTTTTTTTATGTTATTTACTTTATTTGGTAAGTAGAGCTCTCATTAAAAAAAAAACATTTAATAATTAGGCAACTAATATTAATATTAATAATAAATATATTATAATTCATTAGGGGCGTTGGTTGCTAATAATGGTCATCCTCTTTTCCTCTGAATTTGTTTTTTACTTAATATATAAATTTTCGGGTTGACTGAGCCGGAGCTCTGTCGTTTGTTTTTGATAAAATTGAAAAAAACTAAAAAAGTACATTAGTAAAGTACTAATATTCGAAGTTTCCCAAAGACAAGATCAAACGTATTCAATAGTTTGTTTTGTATATTGGAAATAAAAAATATCTAAAATTTGAAAGAAATTTTTAAAGCGAATTTCAAGAAAATTAGAAAAAACACTAAAAAAGTACATCAATAAAATACTAGTACTCGAGTTTTCCCGAAGACGAGACCTAGAGCAATTTGTTTTCTATACCAGAAATAGGAAAGATTTAAAATGTTAAAGAAATAGTTAAAGGGAATTTCGAGAAAATTAGAAAAAACTAAACAAGTACCCAAAAGCTGGGGCGTAACGAAGATATTTTGAGGGAAGTCGTTAAAAACTTTAACAATTTTAGAAAAAATAGTTCCAAATTTACCAGTTTAGAATGTCTTGGCCAAAAATGGCAACAAGATTTTTTAATTGTCACTTTAGTGAACTTTGGAGGAGGGGGGGGGGTCTCTTACCCTCGATAGCTACGATCCTACTCAAGAGAAAGACCATATGCTATCTTTAACATAAAAATAAACCCTATGAACGTTAAAATATTTCCTAAAGTGAACAAACCCTTCTAACTACCTTGCCTAACACAATTTTAAAGCAAGAAAAAAATTATAAAAATACCTAGATTTAAATACTAATTTTTTTTTTTTTTTTTTTTTTTTTAGGAGTTATTCTTTGTTGCCAACCGGGCGAAAAGATTGAATGGTCTGGTACCAGTTGCGAATGTGATCCCGCTGGCTTGATATATAACTGCGGTATTCCTAGCAAAGAAATTGATTTTGGTAAATAATTTTTCATATTTTTTCTGAATTTATTTACTTAACTCATCAACAACATGCCTTTCAGCAACTTGCAAGGATAAAGTTATTAAATGGGCGTGCACTAATTGTACTTGTATAAAATCTCCGAAAAATGCAGATATCCTAAGTTGTGGTGAACCTACATGCAATAACATTTCTATGGGTAATTAACATTATTACAAAAATTTTGATAATTATTCTAATCGAGTTTATATTTTTAGGAGAAGAAGGATATTGCATTCCATTATCAGCCTTCCCAGAGGCTTGTAATCGTTGTTATTGCAACAGAGATGGTAAAACTTCTCCATGCAGTCGTATGATATGCCCATAAACGCCAATGCAATAATCGTAAATTATTTTTTATTATAAAGCATAAGTTCCCCAAGTGGAGTGGAAAATGTTACAAATTTCAAATCAAAACAGTTTTATTTATGCAAAGGACAGCTCAATTTCGGTATCTTCCTGATCAAAGTTGTGAAATTGGAAACGACACTATTCTTTGTATAAACAAGCATGTATTTCCATCTGAAAATAAAATCTTGATAAATATTGTATTGTTTTTATATGGCTAGCTAAATTTAGCAATCCCAATCGAATTAAACCTCAACTAGCCCGAGATTGGAGATAGTGACAATGTCATTGTTGATAATCTTAAAATCCAAGAGAAGTCCAGTCGATAGGGCCTATCTTTCTTCTTCTTAGCATTTATCCCTTTCGGGGTCTGCTGTTTGGGCGCTGGACAGCCTTCGCCATTTGCATCGGTCCTGAACATCCTCGGGTGCTAGTTGGTGAAACCTCATATAGTTGTTCAGGGTTTGCAGCCATCTTGTTTTTGGTCGCTCTCTCGCTCTTACGCCCCCCAGACTTAGGAAGGTTGCCGTCTTTAACACCGATGTCTCGGACGAGAGCATCATGTAGCCATACCACCTTAGCTTCCCCTCTCTCATCTTTTCCTGTATTGGAGCTACAGGGTCTATAACTTTTGGATAATATTCCGAAGTTAATGTAATTTTTACAGGGTATTCTTGGATGTCTATCCTAAGTTTTCCACCGCGAGGACCCTGTGCTAACTTGGAGGGCGAAATCTCAAAAATTTTGGACTTTTCAGTTTTTCGCTTAAATTTCGTAAACTAAGTATATTTTATTCACCATAGTATTATAAAGTTTTTTTTTTGCTAAAATTTACTACATAAAACGAATTAGTAGACCCAATATTCCAAATACGACCGGTCAAAGATAGAGAAAATTTTACATTTCAAGAAAATCTTTGTATCTCAGTTAATCTTGAGTCTAAAAATTCATGCAATGTTCCAAATTTTAGAAAATTTATTGCTCTAAAACTTTCTTTTAGTACTATGGTGCACAAAATATGCTTGGTTTACGAGATATAAGCGAAAAACTGACAAGAGCCTGAAAGTTAGCACGGGGTCCTTGAGGTCGAAAACTTAAGATGGACATCCTAGAGTACCCCCAAATAACCTGTAAAAATTTCATTAGCTTCGGAACCGAAACTCCATTATATCGACTGTGACTAGTGGGCTTGGATACCACGCAGTGCCAAGTAAATTTATTCAAATATCAACAGATATAAATTTTATAAATATGCGAAGATAATTGTGTCATAATAAAATCATTTAAAAGTCTAAATGGCCTCAGATACCGAAGACTTAAAAATATCACAACCACAGGCATCTTATACACACCTTTAATTTTGCATTTCTTGTTTGGTTGCATATGCCCAGTGGTCATTGGCCACTGGTCTTTTAGATGATGTATTCATTAAAAAAAAAAAAGATAATTATATCATAAGATCATAAAAAAAGTCAAAAATTTTGTTCTGAACCCTGGTCAGGGGCTGAAATCATCTCTGATGAGAAGGTGAGATATTAGATATAACAATTTGTTTATTAGCTTGTTTTGAGATTGCATTTTAATATCTTCTAATTTGAATGAATATCTAATAAATTTTACATACATATTGTTAATTATAACCTTGGCAAGAGAACGGCTTTAAAATCAAGTGTTTTCAACCTCCCACTCTTCCAGTTTCAAACAAGTAATTATGCCTATGCATATAATTTTAAAATACCAACAACATCCCTCCATCCACCAAACCAACCACTAACTTGTCTGAATTTACGTCGTTCGTTATGTTTGTGTTCGAAGAGGCAAGTGCCTATGAATGTTTTAGTCCCGCTTTCTCTCTCTCTCTTCTTTCTATCTCTCTTTTTGGTCTAAAAGGTAAACATTTGCAACCGCCACCACTATTAAAGATAATAAAATTTTCAAAAACAGGGTGGTGAAATCACCTCTCTCCCTCTCTCTTGTTTTTGATTGCTTTTCCATTCACTCTTCCACTTATAATCCAAATGCAAATGCAAATTATTTACTAATTACACTCGAAGCTATTCGTCTAATTACTAAAATCAAAGTTTTTAAATAAAAATTTTGATTAGAATTTTTTAATAAAATCCTTTGAGAGAGAGCTGAGTGGATTCAATCAAAAAAGGAATCATAGTTTGTGTGTTATTTTTCCCAAAAAGGGGGCCTAGTAATATTGGTAAATAGGGAATTATTCTTTGAAATAAAATTTTACACATATCACAGGGAATGAAAAGAAAGATGAAGGAAAAGTTTATTAAACTTTGTAACTGCAGGATATAAAAGCTGAGATATTCATGAGTAAAAGTGAATTAAAGAAGACTACAGCCAGGAAAATTTCGTTACTATCAATCTAGTTTAAATTAAGGTCTTGGAATGAGACATTCGAATTGTATTTTAACGGAGGATATTAGTTGATCAGGTATTGAAATAATTATTAATTCAAAAATTCCATTTCTTTCGTTCCTGGAGCTAAGTTTAAATGACCAATATCAAAGCAGGATCCGTTTTATTTAAAAGTCAAAAATCAAATAATCAATATGAATAACAAACAGTTTTATGTTACAAAACAAATTCGAAATAAAAAAGAAAAAATTTTGATTGTGTTAGGTATAAAGAAATATTTGGGTATGAATGCATTTATAATAATAAATATGATATGTATAATTTTCTCTCCAGAAGGAGACTTTGGCAATGTTGAATAAGCTGAACTGTTTTTCAAATTGTTCAGCTAACAGACTAGGCACACATAGTCGACTTTTAGTCGAGCGATAGTTTAGTTGATGGGTATAAATATATTAAGTTTAATGTAGGTGCATACACAATCCTAATGCAGATCAACTCGATTATTTAATCAAACGCAATCGATGAGTACTTTTGGTTAAAAAATCAAGCAGCTATCGCTCAACTAGGATAATATCACCGCTGGAGCATACAAAAGAAAGGAATTCAAAAGTTTAGTCGATGTAGACACCGAGTGAGCATACAACACGATTCATCAACAACTAAACAGTTGAGTTGGTTATAAATTGGTAAGGCATCACGATTTCAAACCAACTACTAAATTGTTGAGTCGATTGAAAATCGTGCCTAGCCTTAGACACAAAAAAACAAAATATACATTTTTTTTCTTTTATTTTCATCCAATATGTGTCTGTTTTAAATAATAATGTATAATTATTCAGAAAGGATAAAGACGAAATACTCGTATAATCCAAAGAGAGAATAAAGATGTTTACTTTGTAAGGATGAAAAAAGACCTAAATAGAGAGAGAGAGAGAGAGAGAAAGAGAGGGACACTATCTGAATAATTTGCCAAAACAAACAACCCTGATTTCCCTATCTCATACATATTTGACTAGGTAAATTAAAATTTAAAATAAAAGTCACTTCATTTTACTATATCCAACAAATATTGGAGATAAAAAGGCTTTATAGGATATTCTTTTTGAAATTATTGTATTAGAAAAATCAAGAGGATAAAATAAATAAAGGCTTATTCAAAATTTATTTGAACGTATAAAAAAGTAAAAAATAATGCCCATACGAATATAGTCATATCTCGGTTAATGAACCTTCGGAGTACGCAATTTCAAGGCCTAATTTGACAATTTAATATAAAACTTTCCTTTGTTTGGAGGAAAATTTTTATTTCCTTTAGTACACAACGTATCCCTGGACATACAGTCACTGAAGACAAGTATTACTTTAGGGTATTCTCAACTCCTCTTCCAAAAAAAAAAGATTTCTGAAAAAATTTATGGATTTAAACTCATGGTTAATCAATAATTTTTACGAAAAAAATATTGTAAATGTCGTCAAATAATTCCAAATCAGAATTCTTCCAAATAGATAATAATAATTAACAAGCAGAAGGGCCTGTTAACGGAGAAGAGCAACAGTCACCACAATCGTTGTGGTTAAGTGATGCCAAGAGCAGCAAAAGCTCGGGATTGGTGACCCCGAGCAATCCGCGAATGGAACGTCCTCCGGTAGCCATCGATACTATGAATTTTCAATTGAATAAAAAAATTAATCACCTCTAAATGGCCTCTGTAGTCGAAAAGTGTTAAAAATAAATATTTTAACAAAAACAAAAATATAAGCAATCAAAAACTAAGGTGGTTGTTGTATTTAACAATGAAAGAGGGAGATATTTATTCCACTGAATGAATAAAAGGCCCTCGCTTGGTGAAGGGGTTAGCGTGCTGGCCTTGAATACAAAGGGTCGCGGGTTCGGACCCCCCCCAGGCAGTCCGATTATTTTATTTATGCCATTTGGATACCAAATATGGCTTAAGTTGGCGAAAAGTTGTGTAAATATGGAATATTTCAATGGCAAAATGAGAATAAACATTTTAAAGAGCATCTAAAAAATAATTGATTTTTGAATTTTAATCAAAATCGTTGGAGCGAATTTTGAGAAAATCGAAAAAAACTGAAAAAGTACATCAGTAAAGTACTAGTACTCTTTGACCAATTTTGTTCAAAAGCTTATTTTCACCATTCAGGAGGGTACAGAACTTAAATATAAAATTTCAACCTCCTAGCTCAATTCCTTCATGCTTAAAATTGAACACACCCGCACACAGACAGGCAGACCAAGTTGCGAAATCCATTTTTTTGGGACCTCAAAACGTGTATATCCATCAAAATCTCGACATTGAATTTTTGACATGAATCCGATACTTTCTCTCTCTATATATTAACATATATATAGAGGTAAGAGAAAGTAAAAACAAAACGAATAAGTGTTCATAAAAAAAAAGTTCATCACTAAATATTTATAAAAGTTCAAATTATTATTCATTTTCGCTCTTTTTTTTTTGAGGGAATGATAATATATTTTACAAAAAAAAGAAAAAAATTCAAAAGACAAATTTGGTTATTGATTGATAGATTTTCGGGAAATATTTCAATTCTATTCTTATCGTCACCCTCGTGCTGAGTGTTAACTCATTACTATTCAGAATGACAAAAAAAAAAAAAAAAAAAGAAAGACGAATATGGAAATCAGGTCACATATATATATATATATAAAAAAAAGGTATTAAAAATGTAGAGAGAGAGAGAGAGAGTTTGAGGTGCATCTCATTTTAGTTATGTTGATTTCAATTGGGGTGGGTGGTTTTTGCGCCTGCGTAGAATAACGACGCCGGGCGTCGGCGTCGCAGCTGCCGTCGTCTGTCATTCGAGTTGCGAGAGAGTCGAGAGAACGTCGTTTCTATTATCAGCTTTCAATTGTGTTTCACCCCCTCCTCCCCCCTCCTAATTGAATTGAAGCCACCCCGAACCGCCCCCGCGACTCAATCTCTCACCACGGTACCCGAGGCTTCACGCCTCCTCGGGGCCTATCGTCAAGGCTAAGGCGTCTCTTGGTATTCATAACCACCCCCGATTCAAACGTTGAACCAGACCATCCAGACAGCTACAGGTGGCAGGCAGTCAGGTAGGATTTGTTTTCTAGTTTATTTTAAAACTCAAATAAATATTATTTGTGCTTTTTCTATAAAAAAAATATATACTGTTGAAATACATTAAAATTTAGTAAAGACAAATAAATTGTAATGTAATTTACAAGAGACCGAGCAAATGTGCAAAAGATTTTTTTTTTAATCGGTACACTAAGGATTTCGGATTATTAAAAAATAATATATATTTTTTTAAATTTATTGAAGAAATAATTAATGTAATAATTAACAATTAAGTTATAATTAAAATTTGTTTCTAATTTAATGCCGTGTTGGTATCATAGGGCATATCCCATTATATATACATTGAATGTATATTTTTATTATACAACAATACGCCCACGGGCTTGGTGTAGGGGTTAGAGTGCTAAACTCATAAGTCGCGGATTCGGCCCCCAGGCAGTCCGATGATTTTATTTAGGCCTTTTGGATACCAAATGGCTTAAATAAGAATGCCTGAACCCCCAATAGATATTTTCCCGAAATAACGGTTATCGTCAGTCTTATATGCCTGAGTTGCCGAAAAGACTGTGTGAATGTGTGTGTGAGTGTGAATGAGAAATGTGTGTTTATACACAACAATACGATAACAATTCTACCAATATGAATTCATGCCAATATTAATACATAGCTGGTTCTCATAAGAAAATCGAAATGGTAAGTAACTTAGCACTAAGTAATTCAGTTTTCAAAGATTTTATATACTGTACAGTGAGAGTAAAAATTAAAGCCCACCCACCCGTTTTCTAAAATTTCATTAAATTACGAGTTTCTAAAAAAGATTAATTAAATAATCACACACTGTGGGCTTTATGGCATTCACTGTACTGTATGGAGGAGCGAAAAGATGTTAAATTTTTTCACGATGAATGTCTGCAATTACTTAACCGCATACGAAGTAATAAATTCGATTCACAAAATTTTTAAACATCTTTTCGCTCCTCCCTACAGTACAGTGAGTGACATAAAGCCCACAGTGTGATTATTTCATTAATCTTTTTTTAGAAACTTTCGTAGTTTAATAAAATGCAGAAAAGGAGTGTGCGGGCTTTAATTTTTGCTCTCACTGTACAATACATTATGTAAAATTATCTCGTATTACCGTAAACTAACAATCGGAAAAAAAATTTAAATTATTTTTGACTAGCAATTCATTATATGGCAATAATGTTTCAAGTGTGGTCAGTTTCAAATTTCTATAAATAAAAGCAAAGAAAGAAATGAGTTAAAGGAGTGGTTTTTCGTATCGGTCAATTCGATGAAAAAAATTTGTTTTTTACAATTTTGAGGAAATAAGCTGAAAAATATACGTAGAGAAAGTGTATTTTTTAAATCAAAAGTTACATGAAAATATACCAGCTAATGAATGAGTCTAAAAAAAAAAAGTTTAAGCTGCATCTAACTTGTGAAGAGGACCCCTGACTAGGGGGGTTATGCTAAGTATAAAAGTTGGCTAGGGATTTTAAAAAATATTAAAGGGAAAATGAGAGACAGGTAAATTGGATGAGGATTTCACTAATAAGATTAAGGAACCAGGGAGCATCTATCTCTGTGGCATCAGATCCCGGGAATCTCTCTCTCTACCTTTATCCCCCTCTCTCAGTTCCACCACATTCCAAAAGACCAACTTAAAACCAAATTTGCTTAGGAGGAACTTGTTGGTTAATTACAGCTTTGGTGGGTCTAATCAGCAAAATTATTATTTTACATAATTACTGTTTTCAAAAACCAAAGAAAAGCTTTTTTACTTTCTCTTACCCTATATATGAAATATGTATAGAGAGAAAGTATTGCATCATGTCAAAAATTCGATGTCGAGATTTTGTGGTTATACATGTTTTGAGGTTTCCTGAGTCCAAAAAAGTGGGTCCCGCAAATTGGTCTGTGTGTGTAAAAATTTTGAGCATGAAGGAATGAAGGGAGCTACCGGAATGAAATTTTATATTTAAGTTAAACTTTTGAACAAAATCGGCCAAAACGAACTAGTACTTTTTCATTTTTTTTTCGATTTTCTCAAAATTCGCTCCACCAAAATTGTTTAAAATTCAAAAACCAATTATTTTTTAGATGCTCTTTAAAATGTATATTCTCTTTTTGCCCTAAAAATGTTTTGAAGTACTCTTTACTGATGTAATATTTCAGATTTTTCAAATTCACTTTCCGGCTCTTTCTTCCATAGAGCCAATGTTAAATCCCTATGGGGATTTGCATGTTAATTTCGATTCAAAAGGGGGTCAAGGTGGTCCCCTTTGGAACTTTTTACACATTTTTATATTTTTCTAAATATGAAATTTTGTATTTAAATTCATAATAAATATTTTTTGTATTTATTCTCTATTGTGAATAAAATATCCAAGAGGATATGAGATCGAAATTTTGAAAAATAACCATAGTTTATTTCAACAGTCAACATTTAAAATGCAGAAGTTTGGAACTAAAGTGCTATGGGAAACTAAATATATCTCGACACAAAAGTCTGGTGTGACTAACACGGATTAAAAAAATTTTACGAGGTAAATATTAAGTTTGTACACAAGGTTATATATAAAAATACTTTATACGTATATTTATATTCAATTTTCTTAAATACTGTTTATATTAATAAAGTATTTAAACATATAACCTTTTTAACTTAATTAACCTCATTAAACCATAATTTTTCAACTAGTGCCAACGGTTACAAGTTTAAAGGAAAAAATTTAATAAATTACAATCTTCTTTTTACGAGAGAGGCATAAATAAGATCTACTGTCACCATAAAAAAGGGAAGATTAATTTCAAAGTAGAAGCATAGGAGAAGAGTGAATAAAAAAGGAGTTTAAAATTGGAACACGATATAATTTTTAACTTTTGCAAATTGAAAATTTCCTCTAGCTCCAGGCAATACGATAGTGGCAAAAGAAAATTAATAAAGTGTAATTTTGTATTATTGTGGCACACTCAATAATTTTTATACTATGAATTTTTGTAGTCAAATTGGTTGCCAATAATTTATAAAATCGGCAAGGCAAAAAAAATTTAAAAAATACTTCATGAGTGAATCACAGAAGCGTAGAACTGACAAGTGCAAATTGCCAAATGAAAAGAAGAGAAGATTGTAAGCCGTATTACTATTGTTATTAAACTTATCGGGTATTTTCAAATGGAGACCATACTTTTCCAATAGATTAAAATAATTATCCAATATCTCTAAATAATATTTTCAACAAAAAAACAATTTTTGAATAGAAATATAATAAAAAAATTTTTCTAGGTTTTCTAGTATGGGAACAAATTTTATCCCCAGTAATTTCATTTTCAAGACAAAATACAAATTTTTATTTTTTATTGTTATTACAAATTCACATGAAATTAAATTTGATTGAATAAAAATCTTCCCCCCCCAGAAAAAAACGCTTCTCTCGTTAAAAGGTCAAACAGGGCAAAATCTTATAACACATAACCCATACCCCCTGCTTCAACCATATTTAGGCCCCCTAATAATTTTTAAGTCGACGCCCATGACGATATGCATGAATTTTCTAATTTAAATTTATTCTTCCATCTCGTTTGTACGCTCTGAAATGTTTATAAAAAGGGTAATTAAAAAAAAAGAGAATAACATCACACCCAAAAGGTAAAAAAAATGAAAGATAGATCTTGAATTTATCTTCCTTACTCAATTGTCTGTGTGCAACAAGTGCAAACGTGACTATCACGCTTGAATTGGTTTATTAAGTGATCAAAACAGGTCTAAAATTTTAAAATATTTTCC
>JAKCPI010029128.1:0-31936 GCA_023213315.1 Euborellia annulipes | reverse complement strand
TTATTTTATTATTTTAATTTATAAAACTAGCAATCATTTGGAAAATTGATCTTGGTGGCCAATATTCGCGCCCCCCCTTAGACTAGTCCGCGCCTCCCAAGGGAGACGCGCCTCACAGTTAGGAAAACACTGAATTAAAGTAATCTTAAGTTAGATTACCCGTAAATTAAAAAAGAAACAAAATAAGTTTTTAATGACGCACCGTGTATTTGTTAAATTTTATTCCCAACATTAATAATTAGGAACCGACCGAAGTTTCGGTTTCGGCCAAAAACGAGCCAAATAAAAAGGTCAAGTGAATTTCGAAAGAGGGAAAAATTTACTTAAAAAAAAAAGGTAAAATGATATGAATTTTGTTTAGATAATTTTCAAGTTTGGATTTTGGCCGAAACTAAAATTGAAGCCGAAATTCGGTTTTGATTTCGGCTGAAAAATTGGATTTCGATCGGATAATCTAATATAAAAATTTTATATGAAACAACATTTTTCGCAAAAAAAAAAAAAAAAAAAAAAATTGTGCCCGAAATTTTTTTATTATTCAATCTTGTGATCTCTAAATGAAAAAAAAATCTGGTGTGACTGGCGCACAGCACACAACTTTCTCTTACCCTTCGGTAAGAGAAAGTTGTGCACCGTGCTGGTCACACCAGATTTTTTGTGTCGAGATATATTTAGTTTCCCATAGCACCTTAGTTTCAAACTTGCATTTTAAATGTTGACTGCTTGAAATAAACTATGGTTATTTTTCAAAATTTTAATCTCATATTTGGACATCAAAATCCCGACATCGAATTTTTGACATGATCGCAATACTTTCTCTCTCTATATATTTCATATATAGGGTAAGAGAAAGTAAAAAAGATCAGATAAAAATTTCAAATTAATAACGAGCTCAAAAATAATTTAAATATTTTAATAAGAGAAAAGTTTTTTTTTTTTTTTAGTAAACTCTAAACAAATTTCGAATTTCTTAGAAAAGTAATTTATTTAACTAAATGATTTTTGTTTGAGGGTAGTTTTTAGTAATCAAATGAAAAGGAGAATAAACAAATACCAACAGGTCTATTTACAATGTAAATATTTCGAGTCATTATCAGTGTAAACAATAGTTTGCAATATGACGACGCTATATTTAAATAATATCACAATACAATTATTGTCTATTCTGATGATGGGGCCTGTCATGCAGCCCGAAATATTTGCATATAAAATGAAGGATGAAGCGGTGCTGGTTTATCCTCCTATTCAATTGATAAATAACTAAATGTAATTCAATAATTATGAAAAGATAGAAATAAAACATTAGCATACCTTTGGATCTTGCACTTCAATGACCATATTATGAGGAACGAACCCTCGCCGTCCTCGACATTCACCCCAATAAAAACCATCGGCATCTTTATCACCATATACCTATAAACAATTTTCAATTAAAATCTTTTTATTATTTAATATTACAATAAAAATGTCTTACTTTAATCGTATCGCCTTCCGTGAATGGCAGTTCTTCTTCACAACCATCTGGATTCGGTGACATTGTCATAGGGTCATAGTCAAAAATTGCTACAAACCATCGAGTTCTTTTTCCAGGTGGTGCCTAAGAAAAAAAAAAAGAAAAATTATTAATAAATAAAAACAAAATGAATTACCCTATCAATTATTTGAGTAGGTTTAGTGAAAAGCCTTTTTTTTATTCATCCACTAATTCTTTTCTATTTATAGAAAAAAAATCATTAGGGGATGGCAGAATGCACTATGAAATCGAATCATGCAAGTCGATCCAGGACAACTTTCAATAGAAATCGAATCGGATATGTCTAAAAATTTAATTTAACGAAGGAAACTACAAAAAAATATAAACACGTAATAGGGAAGAAGCAGCAGCGTAACTATCATTTGAGGGCGGAGGGGGTGAAGCTCAACAAGAGCGCCGTTTGTTTAAGTTGTAATATAATTTAAAAGAAAACTATCAATTTTTTTGACAATCTATGGAAGGAATCACCGTCCCTGGGTTATATCTTACATGCCCTAGGGTGCCTATGTCGGTATCTGGGGGCGCCAAAAGCTTGATGCGCTTGAGGCGGAGGGGGCGAACGCCTCCCTTCGATCCCACCTAGTTACGCTACAGGTACAATTATTTTAATTCAACTACAGGCAGGAATTGGAAAGAGGTCGTCCAAATATTACATAACGCCTTTTTTGACGATTTTCTAGTCCCCCCCCCCCCGTCACAGTTAGTCACAATACAAACAAACCCACCTACAAATATTATGTCACAACATAGAACTACCCTCACCCCTCCGAATAAAATTTCTTATACAAAATTCATAATTTTTCCCTGATGTGAAAATCATTCGACTTTTTTTCCCAAAAAATTTTATAAATTCAACTTTGAATTGTTGTCACACTTACAGAAATCCCCGGGTTCCTCCCCATGTCACAATTAGTAACGTTTTGTCCAGACCCCTCACCTCCCTCCGTAACGAGTTACTTAATATGTGGACGACCCCCAATTAGTTACAAGTTACTCTTTACTTTTTTGTAATAGTCAACTATAACTGGTATTTAAAAATAAAAGAAACTAGTCATGAATAAATAAAAATATAATTAGCTTTTTAATTTAATATTCATTTTCCAAATATGTAGTTTAATGTTTACTAGATAACACATTTCTCTTCTATAAATAGGATTTTATAACTTGTAACTAGTTCCTCAAGATGAGAGGCATTTTTTTTATAGCTACGAACATGGGCGTCCGCAGGGGGGGCAACCAGGCACTTGCCCCCCCCCCTGGAAAATTAAAATGATACAAAAAAATGTATAAAACAAAAAAAAAATACAAAAAAACCTTTCACAGTATACATCCACCTTGCCGCGGTGAGAAAGCTTTAAATACTAAGAGATGTATAACATTATTAATATCAAAATACGTTTTTTTTAACTTATCTGGAAGTGACTTGCCCCCCCCCCCTGCAAAAAATCCTTGCCCACCCCTGCAAAAAATCCTGCGGACGCCCTTGGCTACGAACAAGTTCTTCATAAATCAAGAAGTTTCTCAGGGGCGGAAAACTTAAAGGCACATGCGGATTTATTTTTTTACTACTCTATAAACACGATATCAATTTATAAAAATAAATTTTTTTAACCTGAAAAAATAAAGTTTTGCACCGGGACGGCAATGACAGCCATATATGAAATGCGCTTGATGTCAAATATGCAGACCCTAAATGTTCTTTAAAGCAGTGGTTCCCAATCTTCTGAGCAACTGAAATTTTTGTTGTTTCGCAAATAAAGAAAAGTATTTTTTTTATATCATAAGGAGCGAAATCGTTTGAAGGTTCGCGAAAGAAAAATGTTGGAAACGACTGCTTTAAAGAATAAGATGTTTGAACTTATTTATTAATTTTTAATTATGCATTTATTTATGAAAATTTTATTTTCAATTAAATTAATTTTATCTCAACAAATTAAGTAGAACTTTTCTCCCTTATTTTCTTCTCTCAAGTGTCAATCGTCCATATGGCTCATATTCCCGTAAGACACCAATTGAGAAGAGAAATCTTTTCACCCCAACTCGATTCCATACTTCCCATACCCTTTTATTCAAATCTTCTTTCCTCTTTGAAATATTAAACAAGCACAGAATCGATGGATAGTGGTCTAAGTGATGAGAAATCGGAAACATTTCCTCCCATCCCCTTTAGTAACGCCCTTTTCTAATTCACTCTTTCGTTTTATTTAAATTATTTTTTTTTTACAGTACAAAAACATTATGCAAATTTCCCCGTTCTACATATTCCTATATCGGTTAAACATCGCCGCCGATGGGAAGATAAATCTCAGGTCAGGGTCCGGACCCTATGGGAAGACCCGGATACTAAATCATTTACAAAATAAAAAGGAAAAATTTAAAATTAATTAACTTATAATTTACTGAAGTTAAATGGCTAATAAATTTGTAAATAGAGTATATAGGGTGGGCCATATAACTTTTGGAATTTGAATCGACTTTAAAAAAAAAAACAAATGAATATTTTTTCAAAATTTTGAGTTTATTAGAAAGATTGGAATTTAAATTTAAGAATGAAACACAACATCATTCAAATCACTGCCACTGCTGGCTAGATATTACCCCATCCGATCAACCCAATTTTTCAATACATTTTCACAATTGTTTGGGCTCGAATCGCATGAATGGCAACTTTTATTTCGTTTCAAGGCATCGATCATCTCTGGATGACAAGGGCGGATACAGGGGGGGGGGGTAAAGGGGGTAATTACCCCCCTGAGATTTGAAAAAAATACTTTTTTTCGAAAAAAAATGTATTTTTAATGTAAAATTTTAAAAATTAATACTTAAAAATTTGATTTGTATTTATATTCTGGCAAACAAGTACAGAATGCCCCTTTAAATTACCGAAATTAAGAAAAAAATGTGTGCTGTGCGACCAGTCACTCCAGATTACCCCCGAGAAACACCTCTGGATCCGCCACTGCTGGATGATTAGCGTAACCTTAAGGGTTTCCCAAAAAAAAAAAAAAAAAAAACAATCCAACGGGGTCAAATCACAGCCCCGATTGACAAAAAAAGCTTTTTGGCTGATTATTCGATTTCCAAAAACATTGCGAAAAAGATCAATTGTTTCGTTTGCTGTGTGGTAAGGGACACCGTCCTGTTGAAACCAAATGTCATCCATGCCATCCTCTTCAATTTTTGGAAACAAAAATTCGTTTAGCATGGCACGGAATTGGTCGGATTGGGGTACTACTAGCAGGGCCGGATCTAGGGGGGGGCAGTGGGTGCATGTGCCCCGGGCGGCAGATATCAAGGGGCGGCAATTAAAGAAATATTTATTAAAAAAAAGGTAAAATGATATGAATTTAATTTTGCCCCCTAAAAAATCCTCTAGTTACGGCCCTGTTGTCTAGCCAGCCGTGGCAGTCATTTGAATTATGTGTTTCATTCTTAAATTTCAATGTCTAATCTTTCTAATAAACTCATAATTTTGAAAAAATATTCATTAGTTTTTTTGTTTTTTTTTTTATAGCCGATTGAAATTCCAAAAGTTATATGGTTCACGCTGTGTGGGGGCCTTATCAATAATTAGACTTCCAAAATGCAATCTGACAAAGAATCTGGGGAAAATCAATGGCCTCGATATTAATTAAAAATTAAGATATTAATTAATTATTTATGAAAAAATCCATAACAATAAAAGCGAAAATTTAATAAAATAGTTTTGGCAATGTAATTAGGTACTTTAATTTAAAAAATTGCGGATTACTGTTTGATAATTAAAATAAAAAAAATGATTGTTGGTTACCTGTTGCGATTGCTGAGGATGCTGACCGCCGCCTCGTGGTGGACCTCCTCCGCCCCCTCGGTAGCCTCGCCTTGGGTCCATCTGAGGATCCCTCCCGTAGCCATGTGGAGGTTGCTGCTGTGGTGGTGGTGGTCCCCCTCGACCGCCCCGTTGAGGTGGTGGCCCGTAACCGCCGCCGCCGCCGTGCATAGGAGGTCCTCGGCCTCGACGAGGTCCCGCTCCACCGCCTCCTCGGTAGCCGTCTTCCTCGGAAAAATGCATCTCGCTCGCGGAGTCTTTTGTGATTTCTTGACGGTTCAACAACAAACAACAACAAAATGGCGAGGATCGTAATCGTCGTCGACATTTTGTTTTTGTTTATCATTAATAGTCTTTAAAATGTATAAGATTGAAGGGGAGGTTTTGCTCACCGATACTTGGAATAGCTCCGTGTTGACTCCCGGTATTGGGTAATATCTCTTTGTCTGAAAGATTTTCGTCGGGTTCGATGACAACTTGACCATGGCGGTCAACTCTGACACCAGGGCCGGAACCTCCGCCACTGCCACCGCCACCCTGATTGTTCTGGTTTCCTCGGGAACGGAATAGCCCGAACCTCTGAGTCAGGCTCTGCCCCGTAGAACTCGTTTGCTGTATATTCATTCACATATTACAAAATCATTCCATTATGCAAATAAACCGACCGATTCATAATAAATAATAATATTCTGAAATATTATATTAATAACTTAATCTAATGACTGACACATTATCAAATTATACTAAGGGTAAATTTCATTTTTATTGACTTCTAATTGAGTACGGTTTGGTTTGTATTAATGCAAATTTAAATTTGACTGTTAGTTTAGTGAACGGCTTACTTTTGTAGATCGAGACTTAATTGCGGGGATCGGAGTAGGCTGGCTGTCCGCGGATAATTGGCTGTCCCGGGATTTTGTTCGTACAGTTACATGTTTTGGATTTAATCCGATTAATTTTCCAATGTCTATTAGCGCATGATCACCTATAAAATTTAAATAAACATAAAAATAATTCATACACATTTTGCTGAAATGTATTTTGTATGACTCTCACCTGTAGGACTATCTACATCGGTGACCTTTTTTCCATCAGCGAAGACAGCATATCCAGTGATGTTAGTATTCATAAGCGAATTAGTAGATTGTCCGTGTGTGGATGGCAACCAAGTGACGAGGAGGGTACCATCCTGAGGCCCAGGCTCCACTTGGACGTCAGTCGGAGGGTCAGGAAGACCTGGGAGTATGATTCAAGGGGCAACACCCGAGGTAGCCGACGAACCAAAGAAAAGGTCGGCATCCAAGGGGGCCCCCAAGATATGAATAAAAAGGAAATAGTTTTTGATTTTCATTCAAGCAGTGCATTTAAAAAATTAATCAAAAAATATCATTGATTTTGAATAAGAAAAGAAACAAGAGACCCATCTTGTTGTAGAATAAAAATACAATCCATAACAATAATTTAAATATTCCAGTATAAATTAAATTCCAAGATTGGGGGATCCGAGTCGAATGTTGCTGTCGGCGTGTGGAAAAGGCCAGCAGGGTATTCAGGAAGCATTTTTTTCTCTTATTAAAAATAAGCTAGTGATAATTTTACAAATCTTTTTTTGAGTCAAAACAAAATGATATATATTAAGTTTTACTTCCTGTGCTCATTACTTTAAATATAGATAAATTATAATTAATCCATGTTCATTTACGTATTGTAATTATACCAAATTGACTTAAATATTCACCGGACTGCCTGGAATCCGAACCTACATTCATTGGCTTAAAAAATTATCAATATTGACACTGTCACTATCTTTAACCTCTCGGTCGCAGGGAGAGAAATATAATTTTATTTTAAACTATTAATAAATTAAAAATCAATTAAAAAAAAAATATACAATAATTTATAAATCGTATTATAATGACTTATTCTTTCTTTTAATCATGGGGGAGGGGGAGGGTCGAAATGCCCTCCCCTGCTTCCCCTCAAATGACGTCCCTTATTTCCCAAAGCTGTCACCAAAATGAAACTTGGTTGATATAAAAATTTATAAAAAAAAATTTTAATTTAAATTTTTCTCCTTTTAGTCACGTTTTTGGCAATTTTTTTTTTGGCTTTGGAAAAAGGCCTGCCTGCTACTCTTTGAATTCCCGATTATTTTTGTCCGATTTGGTTTTCTTTATTGAAATCTTTCTGAAATATGAATTAATCAAATAAGAATTGTTGACACGAGAGTAAGTTTCGGCAGTTGAGTTCCCCTTTATTTATTTATTTATTTTAAACTATATTCTTCCTGGTTGCATGTGACCACTGGTCATTATAGGTCTTCGGACCTTATGCATCCATTCCAAAAAAAAAAAAATTATTGTAATTAAGGGCAAGTAGGAGTGGCCTCTAAATTTGTATAAGATATTTTTTCGTTGCGGCCTTTTTATTAATGAATGATATTGATTATAAAATTCTTAATAGAAAATACATTTTTTTTACTAGGCCTAATTAATTAAAAAATTATGATAATTAATTTTTTATAATCTAGAAAATTCAAAAAAAAAAAAAAACTAGAAAAATTTGAAATTTTTTTTTAAACCTAAAAAATTATTTATTAAAATTAAGAAATAAAAAATATATATTTTTTTTTAATAATGGACAAAATAATTCAATGATAGATATGATAGTCCAAAACAAGCTTTTTGATTGGGCTAAAGTAGGGACGATCATAACGTCATCTCTTAGTTTAATAATAATCAAACAGTTTTGGCTCCTACTTCCCCTTATGTCAAAATTTTCTTTATTACAATTTTTTCAAACCAAAATGCATTAATTGTGTGATTAATTTTTTTAACAAACAAGATTTTTCAACACTAATTTAAACGTATTAAAACAAAGAAAAAAATATTTGTTTCATACTTAAAGAAAAAGTGCATGCAAAAAAGCTTGCAAAAATTCAAAAAGAAAGCAAATATTATTTTAATACTATAATGTATCTAAATATATACTAAATTTGTGAAAAAAATAGTCTAATATTATAGGAAATAACTGTAACTGTGTTAATTATTTTCACTAATGCATAATTGAACAACTAGGATTCTAAAAATTGATTTAAACATCTAACGTAAGCTTTGAAGTAAAATTTAAAATTTAATTTATATGAACCCATTGAGACAGCATTAATTTTTGAAGAATAAAGATAAATTATTTCGGTCGATAAATTTTACTTTCTCTTACCTATATATGTTAATATATTGGTATTGGTTTCATGGCAAAAATTCGTTGTCGAGATTTTAATGGATATACACGTTTTGAGGTCCCCTGAATCCAAAAAAGTGTTTTTCGCGACATGGTCTGTCTGTGTGTTAACAAAATATATCTCAAGAAGGAAAAAGCTAGGAGGATGAAATTTTATATTTAAGTTAGGCACCCTCCTGGGATCTGACACGAAGCTTTTGAACAAAATCGACCAAAAAGTACTAGTACTTTACTGATGCACTTATTCAGTTTTCGATTTTTCAAGAACAGGGATCTTCTTTGTAGAAGCCGACACCGTAGCGCCCCCACCCCGCATGCGGGCCCCACTTTGGAGGGCCACGGCCAGCTAAAACGAGCCGATAAAAACGGAAAAATTAATAAAAATATGAATGAAAATTTCTCTTTGAGAGGGCCCGAGGGCCTCAGGGCTCCGATAAGAACGGTAAAAAATTTAATGAAAATTTCTCTTTGAGAGGGCCCGAGCCCTCAGAGTTCAGAGATATGCGATATTTTAAAAATATTTTTTGTATGGTCTAATAATAGGGCCCGAAATAAAGGTTTGCGGGGGGGCCCAGCGAGGGGCGAGGGCCCCCCCCCTCCCGAAATTTTCCAAATGCATATAGGCTACATATATAGGGGTATACAGACATTAGAGGGTCTCGCCCCCCCCCCCCCTCCCCCGAAATGTTTGCTCGGCCCAGCAGTAGGAAAACTTAGGAGGGAAAGTTCCGTGTCTCTAAAAAAAAAAGGTAAAATGATATTTTCGGAATAGAAAAAAAATTTTTTCGCAGAGTGAAAAATTAAGGTTCGGCAAAAGAATGTATGTTCCGGGCGGAAAATTTTGGTTCCGCAAAAACAAAATTTTTCGCAGGGCGGAAAACTTTGGTTCTGCAAAAATAAATTTTTGAGTTCAGGTCCCCCCCCCACCGAAAAAATTTCTATATACACCCCTGTACTAATTGGTTAAAAAATGTAGCCCAAACCTTTTCTCATAATTCCAATTAAAAGAAATAGATAGTGGCTTTTGGATCACCCAGGATATATTCAATATTTTGTCGAAAATCATCCCCAATATATGTTTATTTGTCAAGACAAAGGTAAAGGAAGTTGGAGAATGTATTTGTTATTTTCTTTTTTTATTAATTCTTTTGTTTATGCAAGAGATTTTTTTTTTAATTTCAGAGGGTGGGCTCTTCGAACATAGGTCTAATCTATTTTTTCATTCAGGTATGAATTTATTTCTAATTCAGCATCTAAGCAAAATGGGAAGTGATCTTATTGGCTCTATGTATCTGAAGAAGGCAATGAAATTGATAATTAGGTGAGGCAAATAGCCAAGTATATATGTATTTATTTTAATTAAGTGAAAAAATTGTTAGCTACTCTTAATAAAAGTGCTAATAGTACTTGTGGAAAATTACTCTAATCTAGTGGTTCTTAACTTTTTAGTGACTGACACCCCTGAATCAACCTCTGGCATCTCTTAGAAAAATAAATTTCTTAGAAAAAGACATTTATTGCAAGATAGTGGCATAAACAAATGAAATTTTCGTGCAAGGATGGGTGCCGGGACCCCTGGTTAAGAATCACTGCTCTAATCAATCAAAATCAAAAACCTCATATTTCTAACATTTACTATAGTCTTTATTTGAATGATTTCCCTTTCCAACTAATTTGGAAATGGATTTTCTATTTTTTTATTCCCATTCCTCTATTAAAAATGTTTACTAAAAAAAAAAAAAATTCAACGACTCTTAATTTAATCTAACAATCCGTAATTTTATTGAAAATATTTGCTTTCATGATGAATTCAAAATAAATAAATAAAAGATTCACCTCGGCAACCTGATTCGATTGATTTTTAAATATGTTCCAGCCATGCAAGAAAAGAAAACGAATAGAACAACAAGAATATAACAACAACATCAAAACATGAACAAGAAATTAAAACATTTATAGCAACATAGATATAATAAAAAGACAGAAAATAAGATTTTTTTATTTTATTAATTGTTTAAAACAGCGTTTCTGATTGAAAATAATTAAAGGTGGAAGTATTTTCAGTCGTTTTAGGTACGATGAGAAAAGGATAAATTAAACCAAGAATTTAAGAGGATAAATCTGTTTTAAAGTCCCCAAAGAAAGGAAAAACCTTTCTAATATTTTGAAAATGTCTTGAATGTAAATCAATAAGAAATAAATTTTATTATTGCTGGAATAGAAGGATGCAGCCAAAACGAATTTAACCAATAAAACAGCAGTTACCAATTGAGACATTTCGGTCAAACTTTATTTAGCCATCTGAGGCTACTTGACAAAATGAAAGAGAATCTTATATAATTTTACAAAAGGACACAAAAAATAAATAAAATTAATTTTACATACATATCTTGTACCATCATCGGCATTTACATATACAGGATTTAGTCAACCAAAATGGCTCTGGTCTGTATTGGGCAGTCCTAAGAATTTCATTCGAAAACAAAATTAATTAATTTTGTTGATAAGACTTGAGATTTTTATTTTGATATAAATTGAAAATAGAATATTAAAAAAAAATTATGAAATTTTGTGAAAAATATTCACATTAAAACCCCCCCCCACAAACGGAATTTCCAAAACAGGAGACGTTTTATTTTTTGCCCAAACCCTCCTCAAATCACATTGTTTCCACAAGTTTCTGCCCAATAAGACGTGTGACATGTGGGTTGCCTAAATCCTGTACGTTAGTCTGCCATGTGAGGGACAATATTAAGTCCCACAATATTCACATTGTACATATGCCGGTGAAATTGTTAAGTAGCCCTACAAGATATGTAAAATTATTTTTATTTATTTTTTATATGTGCATATTATGTAAAATTATATAAGATTCTCTTTAAATTTTGTTAAGCCTCAGATGAGTGAAGACGTCTAAATAAAGTTTGGCCGAAACATCTCAATTGGGAATTGGTATTTTATTGGTTGAATCCGCCTTGGCTGCATCCTCACTATTCCTTCAATTCCTTCAATAATATATCAAGTCACAAACTCGCCCCCACAATAAATTTTATTTATTTATTTTTTTTATTTAAATCAAAATAGAGGGTAACAACCAAAGATATCTTTATGAAACGCTGATTTATTGATTGTGAATTATGATCAAAAAAAAATAATATACTTCTTGAAATGATATTATTATGTTAGTAATAGGTGAGATAGTAAGTATTACAAGTGGAGTTGTATACGGGGTACCACTACCTTTGCTGAGGGTCCGGAAATCGATGTGCGCCTGTGCCCTCTCAGCCTGCTGTTGCGAATTCTTATCATCGTAATGTGGTCCCCTGATGTTCTTCGCCCGTACAGTCACTCGATATACGGTATTCGGAGAGAGACCTAACAAAAAGAAAAATATTAAAATAAAAGAATTTAACACCGAAAACTTGAATAAGGAGGAATATTTTACACTATATTTAAATAAATCAATATGACAGGGAACATCCTATAAAATATGTGTCTATGTGTATAATTAAGTGTGCGAGCATGTGTGTGTGTGTATGTGTGAGTGAGGAGCTATGTATCAATTATATTTAAGGGGCGCGTCTCGAGATGCTGATTTTGAAAGGTTCCACACATTTGAAGCTATCGAGCTCAATTTTTTTTTTTTAATTAAAGCTATTTAAAATATCTACAACTTTTGACCTTTTTTTGATTTTCGAAAAAAAACATTTTTTTTTAAATATTTTAGATAATTAAATTAGTTAGTAATCATTGTGTTAAAAAATAATTAATTTTTTGCCTTTAATTAATTTGCTGGAATCTTTCAAATGAAAAGGACTAAAATGCTTGTTTCCCTATGGGCAGAACTATCGCCATCTCTTGCCGCCTAGAGTAACCAGCTTCTCAATTGGTTATTAACGGTATTTCGAGACTCGCCCCTTAAGGTGCGCGTCTCGAAAAGCCGTTAGAAGACGATTCAGTACCGAGTTACTCTAGGCGGCAAGAGATGGTGTTAGTTTTTCCATAGGAAAACAAGGGATTTATTCCATTTCATTACAAAGTTTCCAGCTAATTAATTAAGGGTAAAAAATTAATTAATATTTAATACAATGATTAGTAATTTAATTACAGGGGCGTATATAAGGGGGGGGGCGAGGGGGCCCGGGCCCTCGAAATTTCCCAAACACATATACATATATAGGCGATATACAGACATCAACGCAACAAATTTTTCCGCAGGATGGACAACTTTGGTTCCACAATAGCTAAAAATGTTCCGCAAAAAATTTCGTGTGGAAAAAAATATAGTTTCTTACAAATAAAACATTTTCAGCAGAAAAATTTATGAGTTCGGGCCCCCCCCGAAAAAATTTTCTATATTTACGCCCCTGTTTAATTATCTATAAGATATAGAGCGAATTTTTCAAAAATATCTTTTATTTAATGCGATTAATCTAAAAAAAATTTTATTTTTTCGAAAATCTAAAAAAGGGCTTCTATAAGTTGTAGATATTTTAAATAGGTAGCTTTAATTTTAAAAAAATTTGAGGTTGATATTGTGGCCGCTGGTATCTTTCAAAATTAGCACCTCGAGACGTACACCTTAAAATATCTAAAAAAAAAAAGAATGTATCTTTTTTAAAAGAAAGAGAGAGTATGCATTTTTCTCAGTTTTTATTTTAAAATAATTTTTTTTTTTTTTGTTCTATTCAAGCAGTTAATTTATGTGAAGACCTATGGCTTAAAAAAAAAGTGCAGAACTAATCGGGAAGAAGGAGGAATATCAGGGCCGGATCTAGGGAGGGGGGGGGGCAGTAGGTGCATGTGCCCCGGGCGGCAGATATCAGGGAGCGGCAATTAAACAAAGATTAAAATTCTTGGCAAAAATTTAGCGTCTCTAAAAAAAGGTAAAATATTTTTTCGGACGGGAAAATTTGGTTCCGCGAAAAAAAAATTTTTCCCAGAAAAATTTTAGAGATCAGGGAAAAATTTTAAGGAGGGGGCGGCAAATTAAATTTTGCCCCCCCCCCCCCTAAAAAATCTCCTAGTTTCGGCCCTGAGGAATATTATATCAAAAGTAAATACGACATACCCCGTACTTCCAGTATTGAAATGATTTTGTCTTAAGTAGTCTATATACTGTGTAAACATGCAAAACAAATAAAATATAGAAAAGAAGTATTTTTTTTGTGAAAATTTTTGAAAAATATCCCTAAATACTGTAAAAATAATAAAAATTAGTGATAATTTCATTCTGATTATTTTAAAAAATTGAAAAAAAAGATCCAAGTAAATTCAAATTTCTAAAAAATAATCTATACCTTATAATTGGTTTTATAATTTTTAGACTAATGATTTAAAGGTAAATTAAAGTGATGATTAGGTTTGTTGAGAAAAAGAAAGTAGAAATCTTCAACGCTTAAAAAAAATATACGAAGAGTATGTCATGAAGGTGGCGTACCTTCTAGAATATAAGAAAAAAATTCAAATTTCGAATTAACCCTCAATTAAAAACTTCCAACTAAAAAGCAATGAATGAATAAGAGGCTGTTGGGCTTCTGACCAGTGATGGTGTGTCGATAAACTCCAGGGCGCACGGTGCGCACCTCGACGTTATTCACGCACACCGCGTGTTGGTGGTTTGAATTGGACGGCAACCAGGTAATCACCGCCGAGGTGCTCGTCACATGATGAGCTCGCACCTAAGACATTATTATAATTATCATTAAAATATTTAAAAAATATATAGGTATTATTATTAAGTGAATTTTTAATTATAGACCACATTTTGTATTAATTATTTATTAAAAATACTGTACAACGTTGCGACTACTTTTTCGGTAGTCGTTTTCAAGTACTCTTGCTCCGACTCAAGTGAACTAACCTCCAAGGGAGACCTAAGTGAAGTTAGTCGTATATTATATGCAATGAAGTTAGCAACATATACAATCATCCCCATGAAGTTAGACACCATCATCAAAGCAAGTGTTTATATAAAAAGATTGTTACAATTTTTTTTTTATTTAAGCTTTTTTAGGCGTCTATGGCCATTTAGACCCGGTCCCTATTTATTTAAATTGATTGGTGGCCATTCTTTGTTTTGGGACGGAATGAGGACCCGCGATCCTTGGTACAAATGGCCAGCATGCTAACCATTACACCAAGGCCCGAAGGCTACATAAGTTTAGAATCATGCTTTTTATGTAAACACTTGCTTTGATGATGGTGTCTAATGTCATGAGGAAGATTGTATATGTTGCTAACTTCATTGCATATAAAATGCTACTAACTTCACGTAGGTCTCGCGTTGGTCTCCCACTTGAGTCGGAGCAGGTACACAGTATTTGAAAACGACTGCAGAAGTAATCGAAACGTTGTACAGTATTTATATTTTAATAAATAATTAATACAAAATGTGGTATAATTAAAAACTCACATAATAATAATAATACAAACCACAAAAGCTTTAATAAATATATATTTTATTAAAAAAGAAATCACCTGGCTTGGTCCCTGTGGTACGTCTTTACCAATTACCATGGTACAGGCGGCATCACGTGATGTTCTACGATTCGGCGTAATCGAACGAACACTAATTCGGTGAGGCTAGAAAAAAAAGAGATTAAAAAAAAACATTCCTGATTTAAAAGACACAACTTACCCTAGCGGAGTCGACACCTTCGACGAGAGCTCGCGTACGCTCCGAGGCTTTCACCGTAGTCTTGAGTACGCCGTCCACATACACATGGTAGGAGTCGATCACTCCAGGTGGACAATTTTCAGGCGGATTCCAACCGATGAGCACACATTTATTGAGTTGGCGTTCCAACGTCAACTGTTTGGGTGCCGGCACTAAATAGGACATAAAAACTGTATGTGTTCCCGACGGGACGGACGCAGCGGGCAGACGGCCAAGGCGGGCGGCACCCCCCACCCCCCAGGAAAAGCAGCTGAATTTACAAGTCGCAATCAAGTACAATCAAAAAAAAAAAAAAAAAAATTATCGAACCAACAAAACAAACCAGACTAACATCGTTAAGAGAAGGGAAGCACACATGCACATTACATCACATTCAATAGACCAGGGATGGGCAATCCAGGCACCTTCTCATCATCAAAATATGTAACTAGAAAAAATTATCTAAAGCTAAGCTAAACCATTATTATCTTTTAATAGATATCTTTTTTTAAAGATAAATTTGTACAGGCAACAAAACAATTTGAATATTAAAAGTGAGACTATTTAATTAAAATATTAATCTGCAAATTCAAATTACTAAATTTTGATCTATAAACAATTATTAAACACATGGAAATATTGGAAATTAAATGAGCCGTCGAGAGCTTTCACTTGATCGAAACTGAAGGACATCATTTATTTGAGAAAATTATCTGTTTGAGCTAATTACAGTGGCCTTGAAAATAGCTAATTTTAAAGAAATGGATAAAATTTTATAATATTGGTAGAATTTAAAGAGAAGCGCAGCTAGGTCTTTTCTTTTTTATTAATCTCAGCATCACGCTGAGGTTTCGATCCTGGTTGGGTTCATCTTCAGAGCATAGAGGCTAGTCATAATAAATGTATGATTTCTCGGATTCAATTTTCATGTCCAATATAAATATTAAATCGAATATAATTACTTTTTTTATTTTACTTATACTGTATATACAATTTGAATAAAGTTTTGATTGATTTTACATGTATATTTATATTGGACATGAAAGTCGAATTCAAGAAATCCTATTGAATATAAATACATTATGACTAGCCTCTATGCTCTGAAGATGATCCGAACCGGGATCGAAACGTCAGTTTAAGACTGAGATTAATAAAATAGAAAAAGACCTAGCTTCTATTTTATTTCTACGAATATTATTTAACACACAGCTATAAACTTTTGAAAGTAAAATTTTAGCCACTATTTGTATCAAAAGTAAGTAAACAATTGAGTGGCGGGGGTAGGGGTTTGGGGTTCAAAACCCTCTCAGAAGGGAGAAAATGTAGTCCCTAGGACTTGCGGAGAAGTAATTTTTGGGATTTGTAGTTTTTTCATAAAAAAAAATTTTGAGTTTCTTTTAAATATTAACCTATAAGTCCTCGAAACAGGAAAAAATCAAACTCCGAGGTCATAAAGTCATCTAATTTTTTACTTACTTTTGTATAAGCACAGAAATTCTAAGACTCTAAGAATATCTCTTAAAATTGGAGCTATTTATTAGAAAAAAATGTCTTATTAGAGAAAAATAAATTTGCCCATCCCTGAATAAAATACAAAGCCTAATTTATTAATTATCCTAGCAAAGTGTATGAAAGAGTGAGAAGGAAGAGAGAGAAAGAAAGAAGAAAGAAATAAAGTAAAAAAAAATCATGCCTTTTTAAAAATAACATCGCGTATATATTCTAATTCTCAAATTTATTATCTAAAAATAATCTATATTAACTATAGTTGTATTAATTTGTAGTTTAAGAAAAAAAGAATTTTTTGAATATTTTTACAAATGAAAAAAAGACACTAAAAAAATGTTTAATAATTTTAATTTTACAAATTCTATATTAAAAATATTAATAAATAAATTCAAAAGTCTATTTATTAGTATAGAAGTCTAGATTCTATTTTTTTACAATTATATGTACTGTACTTTGTTCTTACTTTTATTAATTTGTTATTTAGGATTCAAATTATAATTTAAAACAAACAAAAAAAAAAAGATTTAATAACTGTATTAATTGTAAATTCAGCTGGCAGTGATTAGAATATTATGAGAAAATATGAGTTAATGTTGTTTAATATGATGTTATAGAATATGATGTTATAGAAAATAATAATAAGAATAAGAATAATAAGAAAGAGAGACAAATAGAGATAGAAATTATGAAGAGTGAAGGAAAAGTGAATTTCGCTAATTTTTTTTTTTTTTTTTTTTGTGATTTATTAAATCAAACTTTTTTTTCATTCTAGCATTAAAATGGTGATAAATTATGAACAATAAGAATATGAGATTTTCAAAAATTTGGTGAATATAATCACGAAAAAGTAGCAGAAGCGCATGCGCG
Source organism: Euborellia annulipes (assembly GCA_023213315.1). Classification (NCBI taxonomy): domain Eukaryota; kingdom Metazoa; phylum Arthropoda; class Insecta; order Dermaptera; family Anisolabididae; genus Euborellia; species Euborellia annulipes. Next base: position 14,320 of record JAKCPI010029128.1, on the reverse strand, counting down.
AACTAATCATATTTTTTGGCCTAAAATCTTTCAAAAAAACTTGATAAATTTTATCTAATTTGGGTCGTTTAAAATTTATTTTTAATTTACAGTATAAAAATAAATTTATAGAATCTCATTTTCTTATTTCTGAATTTATTTGGTTTTTAATAAATTTAATAGGCGTGGTCACATTCAAATATAATAAATAAAAATAAAACGTTCCAAAAAGTGGATTAAATTTAGTTATAAAAAATGCAACTTAAATATTCATTGAAAAAAAAAAAATTGATGGAAAAATGGAGAACAATTGAAAAGAAAGAATTTTTTGGATTATATGACAATTCCGATATTTTTATCAAAATGTAAAGTAGTCAAGAATTTTGTTCGAGTATGTTAATTATTCAAAAGAGTGTACTAATTGAATTCAATTTATTATACCTTTTCAATGAATATTCAACTAATTTATATATATTAAATCCAGAGGGGTACGGTGATGTCTTACCCGGCGGCTCTGCTTGTGGGTCCGTTTCATCCTCCTCTTCGGCAATATCATCGAGATCGGCGTAAAGAGGAAAGCCAGTGCTCACAGGATGCTTTGGCAGATACGTGTCGTCTACATGCATGAACAGAGAAAAGCACTTCTCACTCACAAAACAGAAGAGGAATCGACGTTTTTCACGAGGGAATGTCTTAATGCCAATAAAATAAGACAAAAATGTATACGTTAAAAATGAAAAAATAAAAGAAATATCGCGATGGATATCAGATATTTTCAAATTTTATTAGATTAGAAATTTTGCATCCTTTGTTAAGATAATTTTTTCTGCCAATATATTTTTTATTTTATATCATCAGAGAGAAATATAAAAAATATTTCAAAGCAGAAAATTAATCGCTGTCCGCGCAGCACATTGGCTAATTATGAATATTCTAAATATATTGATAAATTTCTTATTCCAAAAAAACTTCCTTTACCGGCCCGAACATTGGAATGATATTGTTTACTATTCTTCCTTGAAATAAATCCTGAAAATAGCGACTAGAGAGCACATTATAAGAATTTTAAAATTGCTAAGTGACTCCGGATCTAATATAAAGTATCTCCAAGTTGTTAAATTCTGATTTGAAAAAAATAAATTTATTTCTACCGTAAAATACATAAAAATTCACAAAAAAAAAAAAAAAAATAATAATAATAATAATTTATAACCTGTAGAAAAGAAAGATGATCGAAAACGGTAGTTGAAAATACTCTTAAAATAAATTAAAAATTTTTGTGAACTCCTCATAACTTAGTGCAGTAGTTTCCAAACTTTATGTTACCACGCCTCCCTTAAAAATAATTAATCTTATGACGCCTCCCCTCCCCCCCCCCCCCCCATTTTATAAAATAAACAAAATAAACAAAAAGAAAAATTTTTAATGCTAAAAAATATAAATTTATATAAAAATATTTTTTTTTATTTCTTCTTATTTATACTAAAACTAGCAATCATTTGGAAAATTGATCTTGGTGGCCAATATTCGCGCCTCCCCTTAGACTAGTCCGCGCCTCACAGTTTGGAAAACGCTGGTATAAGGATATTTTATGGCTGGTGGAATTTGTATCAGGAATGAAAGTTAGAAGAAAACGCAACCAGAATTTTTTCTTTAAAAATATATTTATAACATTATAAACTTTTATAATAATATAAACTTACGTTTCGGCCTTGGTCAAAATCCATCCTCGGATGACCACTAACAGCTCCGAGGATGGCTTTGAACAAAGCCGAAACGTCAGCTGTTAAAATATATTTTTAAAGAAAAAATTCTGGTTGCGTTTTCTTCTAACTTTCATTCCTGAAGAAAAATATTTTTCTCAAATCTTATTTTCACGCCCTAGGGGGTGCCTAACTTAAATATAAAATTTCAACCTTGTAGCTCAATTCCTTCATGCTTTAAATTGAACCCAAACAGACACACAGTCAGACCATGTCGCGAAAACCATTTTTTGGAGGGGGCCTCAAAACATGTATATCCATCAAAGTCTCGACATCGAATTTTTGACATGAATCCAATACAATCTCTCTATATATATGTATATTAACTTATACATATAGGTAAGAGAAAGTAAAAATTCAAATCCGAATTGAGATTAGTTCTATATACAAAAAGATGCGGTAACTCACCCCAGTAAAATTCTAAGTGGGCTAATCATATCTTACTTTTCTACCTAATGAAAAAAATCCCTACAAAATTCTGCAAGGGATTCGATGGGTTCCTGATTCGAAGTTACCCAGTGTTATTATTACCGATATCTGTTTATGAGAGTTTCGAAATTCTCAAAAATTAATTCCTCCGAGAAATAAGAAATTTTGAATGACATTAAAATGTTTCTAACCTACTATGCTATTTGCTAAATATTGAATATAAATTTTAACTCAAACGGAATGCACTTATTTTTTAGTAAAAGTATTAAAAAAACATGAATATCTTTATGCATTATAGGGGATGGGGGATTAACCCCCCTGGTTAATGCCTTCGTATCGCCTCCCCCACCCCTTCAAGGAAATGCGAGCCTTCACCGCGAAATTACTCTCAAAATAATTTGAATACATTTATAAATAATTATTTTAATTTTAATTTTATTTTGAAATTATTTTATTTTAATTTTCGACCCTTAATCCACCCCTGTGTAAAAGTATATTAAGGAAATTTGATTAATTAAAATAAATTTGATTTATCCGAAATGGATACCATATAACTTAAATAAGAACGCCTGGACTCCCAATATGTATATTATTAATATTAATGAATAACGGTTATCGTATAAAGTCTTATATGGATGGCCTGAGTTGCCGAAAAGACTGTGTGAGAGGGATGAATGATAAAAAAGTGAGTGTTAAAAAAAAAAAGGATAAAAGATAAAAAACTAATTTTTTTTCAATGACACCTACCCTCCCCCTCCCCCTTTCAACAGCTTATATTCTCCCTCTACCCTTAGTGAAATACAAAATATTTAATTTCATATCCTAAAGAATCGTTTTTCGAAGTTAAGTTATTTGTTTGTATCATTTTTTTTTCAGCGATAAAATGCATAATAATTACCTTTAATAAGACTCTCAAGAGGGTGGGTTGGCTGACGGAGTGGTCAGGGTGGGTTACACTATATTAATTATTCACTTTGATTCACTTTAAACACAAAAAAGATAGCAGCGCCTGTCGCCCGGCCTCCTTCTCGACTGAACGAGAAACTTGTCTCTTTATCTCTTTGTATAGGAATAAATAAATGAAAATAACAATTCCCTTTTTATTAAAAGTAAAAAAATACCTTTTACTCTAATCTAACTATATTTAGAGCTGAAAAAGAATGTCAACAAGTGATTTGGAATATTCCAAGGGCTTTCTTAAATAATCAACCCTTCATCCCCCCTAATCAAAATAATAATCAATGCTATTTTTGGAATGTTTTCTATTTATTGGGTTTCGATTTAGCTAAAATAAATTTTAAAAACATTTTTTTCAATTTTTCAATCCCTAATCCAATCTTAATAAATAAAATAATTAACAAGTCGAGTTTTTAATTAAGGAAAACCTCCGTCCCAGAATCTTCTAAATTTTATTATTTTATTTATAAAACTAGCAATCATTTGGAAAATTGATCTTGGTATCCAATATTCGGGCCCCCCTTAGACTAGTCCGCGCCTTCCTAGGGAGGCGCGCCACACAGTTTGGAAAACGCTGACTTAGTGTTTTTTATATAAAAAATTTTTATTTTTTAAAGAAAATAGTCGAAAATTTATATCGAGTATTAAATTTTAAAATAATTTTTGTTAAATTTTTTGGTACCTGTAAATATTTTTCAATTTTACGTATATTACCCGAAACATTTGTAATAGGAAATTATTACAACTTTCAAACATTATTACACCTAAAGAGGAAAATTATTTTCGGGGAGCGTAATTATATGAAATATCCCCAATTCGGAAGGACCTAAACCAATTTTTTCGCCCGGAAATTATTTAAATTTATCCAATACTGACAAGGGGAGTGCATAGCCTTGATAACACCGATTTGAACGAAAATTTTTTTATGTGTAGTACTTGATGAAAAACGAATTCTGTTAAAGCGAGAGAACGCTCTTCTCAACGGTTCGGCTAAAAAAAAATGTTAAAGATTTTGCCTGCATGCCTTAAGCCGTTACTAACAATAACATTTACAAAGATTGCGATGGCTAGATCGGTAGGGCGCAATCTTTGTAAACAAAAAATCCCGAGTTCGAATCTCGCCTTGTGCAACTATTTTTTTTTTTTTTTGTGTACCATTACACTCTGCAAATGATTGCCAAGAAAAAATTAATCCCCAATGAAGAGTTAATAGCAATAAATGAAGCTGAAAATATTGTCGTAACATGTTCAAAGTTCGGAAAATGAAGGACCCAACTGTTTAAAACATAAATATTATTATAAATTTATTTATGTGTTCAATTAATAGTAATATATTTCTAGTATAATATTAAATATTTCCTTATATTATATTTTTGACAGAAAGCATTCGAATTTTCTTTAAATATATGGAACATGTTGAAAATTAAATGCCAATAATTAAAAAAAAAAACTTTTTATTTATTTATTAATATTAAAAAAATATTCTGAAACAAAAAAAATAAATAAATTACACAAAAAAAAAAAAAAATAGTTGCACAAGGCGAGATTCGAACTCGGTATTTTTTGTTTACAAAGATTGCGCCCTACCGATCTAGCCATCGCAATCTTTGTAAATGTTATTGTTAGTAACGGCTTAAGGCATGCAGGCAAAATCTTTAACATTTTTTTTTAGCCGAACGGTTGATAAGCGCGTTCTCTCGCTTTAACAGAATTTGTTTTTCATCAAGTACTACACATAAAAAAATTTTCGTTCAAATCGGTTTTATCAAGGCTATGCACTTCCCTTGTGAGTGGGAAGATGTATTATAATTGTATACCCTCCCATCATCCTGTTGGAGACTATCCTAGTCACGTTTAGATAATTCAACTCACATACGAGAAAATTGCAGTTTCTTTAGCAAAGTTAAAAAAAACTAACAAGCCTTCATCTGATAATAGCGAGTATAATTCGATTTTTTTAATCTCATTTTATTGGCTTATGTTTTAACATTGTTGGAAAAAATTTAACAATTGGAGTGATTGGAGAAAGATAAAGAAATGGATTTAGAGCAATAAAGTAAAAACATTGAAAATAGCAAAGAGAAACAAATTACTTTTTAGAAGCGAATTGATTCGTTAAGAATTAAAAAAAAGGCGAAATTGTCTATTGAAATCAAATCATTACCGAACATGCTTTGCGTTTATAAAAATAATAATAATATTAATAATAATATGGCTGAAATACGGAAGCAAAGGGAATATTGTTTCAATGACAAAATGTAATCCGCCGAAACAAGAAGATATCTGAAAGAGTGTAGGAGGAAAGAAATAGACCTCTGAGGTATGTCTTCAATCAATCACAAATAGTAGTGTCGTTACAGGGCGTATATATGAGGGGGGGGGGGGAGCAGAGAGGGCGCCGCCCCCTTAAGAAATTTTTCAAATCTATATAAGAAGAATACAAAATTAAGATTAAAAAAAAATTTAATAGAAATTTGTCATTGAGAGGGCCCGGGCCCCTTTGGGCTCAGATATATACGCTATTTTAGAAATATTTTTGAGTATGAGGAGAGGGGGATCTTTAAAAGTATGAGTTCGATCCCCCTAAAAAAATTCTATATACGCCCCTATATCGTTAGAATGAAGAAATGCTACTATGGAGGCAAGGGTTTAAGAGAAGATACTTCTTGCTTGGGCTGACAAAACTTGTTAAAAGAATTTTAGTAGGAAAATCTTTATATATTTTTTTGATAGATGAAAATTAATATTTCGATATTTTAAACCAAGAATGTAAAAAGTGGTTGGTTTAAAGGGAAGAGTAAAAATGCTAGTATTAGGTCAGGTAACTCGTGGTCCCCTTCCACGTACTCACAAGAGACAACCTTGGGAATGAATGTTACGAATATACCGCGCATGCGCATTTGTTAAAACAAGAAATTAACAAATGCGCATGCGTGGTCCACTCTAGAAGAAATCAGAAGCAATTAATCGACAAATTCATTACTTGCCAATCTTTAACTAATTTCTGCAACCCAAAATATTTACACATAAAGAAGATTCAGGTGATGTTCTGATGGGGGAAGCCCGCCTTTATTAATAATAATTCAAATGCTTTGTTTTTTTTTCCTACTAAAAAGTAAAAATATTCAATTAAGAATATTTTGTCGTTGAAACAATAAACATAACATCGCAAGTTTAAATGTTTAATATTATTTCCATAATTTTTTTTTTTTTATAATGTTAAGGCCACATTTTGAAATATATAGAAAGACAGAAAGAGAGATAGATAGAGAGAAAAAATGAAAATGAATATTTATTTATATTCTCAAAAGCCAAACACCAAATTAAAAACAAAAAAAAAAAAAACAACAAAATATATATATGTAAAAAAAAGCCAACAAACCAACAAAAAAAAAATATTACTTTGCATTAATTCGTAATTATTGATTTTTTTTTAAATAAGAATCAATGTTTGTTCCATTCATAATAATAAACAATTTCAGAAAAAAAAAAATAATTACATTTTTACCTTTAGATTTTTGAATTCGGGATTTTGAAACTCGTGCGAAGAAGCTCTCATGAGAACCGTTTTTATTTTGTCTGTTTATTTATATATTTATTTTTTTTTTAAATAAATTTAAATTTAATTTATAGTGATTAAATAGAGAAAAAGCGTGTGTGAGAATGTGTTGTGCATTTTTAGAAAAAAGTGTTAAAATAAATTCAAAAAATAAACCTAAATTTTTTAAATTTTTATATTTTTCTCTTCCCAATCTTCTTTATATCTTCAGTTTGAAATATTTATTTTTACTACTGTGTATGTTTTTTTTTGTTTTATTTTATTGTAGAGTCCCAATTCTAAAAAAAAAGTCAATATAAAAATGGTTTAAAACTAAAAAATGTTGAAGGTATTATTAAAATAAAAAATAAAAATAATGGAAGAGGCTTTGATCAAATTTTTTTTTGAATAATCATATTTTAAAATTTATTATTACCATTTCCATTATTTGTAAAGAAAAAAAAACCCTAATTAAGGCAATAAAAATCACTAAAAAAATTTCCCTTCAAGGAGAAAATTTCTTAATAAAAAAATAAAATCTAAAATCTATAAAAAATAATTAAATATATCTATATCTGATTCCGATTTCAATTTGTGACCTTGGTTCAAATAAAAAATAAATTAATAATAAAATAAAATTGTGTTTGAATAATTCTATGACTTCATATTTATTATAATTTTTATTTTCATTAAATCTTTTTTTAATAAATAAAAATAAATATGAAGTTTTTATTTAGTCTCTTCGTGTAAAATAAATTTTGAAAACGTATTTTTTTTTTTTTAATTATAAATGCGTTTTCAAATAAATGTAGTATTTTTGTCTGTTGCAGAGTTTGTTGTATTTTTTTTAGTGATTTTTATTCTTTAGTGTTTGTGAAGACCGTATTTATAAAAAAAAAAAAAAAAAAAAAAATATTAGAGCAGTGCATTTCAAAGTCATTCTATATTCATCCTAAGCTAATCAAAAAATCTTTATCATTGAATTAACAATTATTCATTTGAAGCTTAGATTTTTAAGTATTTATGTCTTATTGTTTTTTAAGGATGAGTAGCACTAACGTGAATAAAAAAAAATTATAAAGTCTCTTTTTTAAGCGCGGTCCTTGGGTGGGTGACCCCGAGGGATCAGCTTGTGGAACTCCCCCCGGTAGCCATCGGCACTTATCATATATAATTAAATATACAATTCATTCAAAACCCTAAATGGCCTCAAGAGCCTAGAGTGCAAAATTCAAAAAAAAAGTTTTTTTAAATAATTATGCAATAAGCGTGTAAAACGTCACCCGGAGCCATAGGTATTATTGTAGGTAAATTATGTAAATAAATTAATAACCCCTTTAGCCGAAAAGGGTTTAAAAAAAAAGCAAACGATATGATCAAGAGAGGCTAGAGATGTTGACAATCAAACAATATTGATAGTTTTAAAAGCACGAGGCGCGGGTTCGGACCCCATGAATATTTATTTAAATAGTTTAGATACCGGTACCAAATAGTACAAATAAATGGGTCGCCAATATATGGTATCTAAATAATATGAATCGTTAAATGACTATATGGCCTAAGATGCCAAAGAATTAAAAAAAAAAAAGAAAAGCGAACAATATACTATAGATAAGCCATTTTATATATTTCAAAACTATTCCCAGAATTTTTTTTATCAAGTTCTAAAACACAAAATATTTAAGAAAATTTTGCCCAGGAGAGGGAAAAAATAATTTTTTCCCAAATCTTCCAGAAACGCCTTGAAACGCGAAAACCCAATTCGACGAACGGAGAATTGATTGCCTAACATCAAGGGGTTACAAAAGCTCCAGTTTAGGCAGCTACTCACCTGAGTTTTTTTTTTTTTTAATTTGTTTAAAGTCCTTTTCGGCATCTGAGGCCATTTATACCCTATTCATTTCAATTGAAAGGTAGACAATTCAATTGAAATAAATTATTTCGTCTGGGACGGAATATGAACCCTCGAGCCTTACCACCGTGACTGGTTGTTTTGTATTAAGCTATATCAGTTAGAAATTTGTATTGTTGCTTGTTGATCTATAGCTCGATAAGCAAGTGGTTTAAACATTTTTTTTTTTTATAAGATATACATCAGGATCTTGATAAGTATTTTCTTAAAAAATGTAAGTTTTTGTTTAGGGGCACCGGGGTTAATCAGTAAATTTCTTCTAAATAGTGTATATGATGATTCGTATTATTTTTTCGTTTCTACACTTGATTAAATAAATCTAAATGCATTTTCAGAATTTGTTTAAAAAACAGAAATGGTTTCATTTAGCCAATATAATAGATTAACCTATTCCAATTTAATTTTCTTTATCATTTTTATATTAATCCACTCACACACACGCGAATAATTAAATAAAACTTATACGTACTATTTATTATTGAAGTATGAGAGACTTGATGTACCAAAAAAAGTTTGGCAAGAAAATTCAAATAATACTAAAATTTTTAGCTCTAAATATTAAAATAAAGCTTCAAACAAAAAAATTTAGAAAAATTAAAACAAATTGATAAGATAATCAAATTAACTAGAAGTTTACTATAAAATGTAAGAAGATTGTTTTATAAAAGATGCATATGAATGAAAGATTTAGAATGTTAGAGAAGAAAACTACACAACATATAAGAGAGAATTAATTATACTGGGTATTAATTTTTGAAAAAATTTCAAATATGAAAATTTCGTTATTTATTAATAATTAAAGTCAGAAACTTATTAGAAAAATTTTAGAAAGAAAAAATTAAAAAGAAATGCCTGAGCGATTTTGACGCATAGAGGCAAGCAATATGATAAATAACAGGCTCTCAAAAAAACTTATTAAAATAAAACGTTAGCCAATTTAGAAATAATCTGGGGTGACTGGTCGCACCATATGCTGTCGAAAACTACGAGTAAATATATGTCGACACAAAAAAATATGGTGCGACCAGTAAAATTTATAAACATAGGAAAATATTTATAATTTGTTACCATGGCAACCATTTCTTCTAACTTTCTTATGAAGTACAAAAGCAAAGTGTGCTTCAAACAATTTTGGGGGCAAAATGAGAATATACGTTTTAAAGAGCATCTAAAAAATAATTGATTTTTGAATTTTAATCAAACTCGTTAGAGCGAATTTTGAGAAAAAACTGAAAACATCAGTAAAGCACATACTAGTACTCTTTGGCCAATTTTGATCAAAAGCTTCGTGTAACTGTCTCAGGGGGGGAGGGTGGCTAACTCAAATAAAAAAACTTCGTAGAAAGTAAAAATGACAATTTTCCCGTGAAAAAATATCGGTAATTGTCGTGGTTCTGATTGAGAAATTTCAATATTCAGATTAAAGAAAAAACATATTTAGACTCAATAATATTATTAAAATTTTTTAGTTGAAAAATTAGACCTAACACTTAAAAAAAATTATATCAAGGATGGGTTAAAAAGCAGAGACTGGCAGCCAAATTTTTTTCTTTAATAATAAAACAATAAAACATTTAAAGAAAAAAAATTTGGTTTCCAGTTTTTTGCAACCCTTTCTTGATACAACTTAACAGTCACAATTATAATATTAAAAAAATCATATTTCGTACATTCTCCGTATTTATTAAGAAAGTAATCGAAAATATAATAGTATTGTTGCAACCAGTGGTTTCCAAACTTTATGTTTTCAAGCCTCCCTTAAAAAATTTTATCGTATGACGCCCCCTTTCCTCCCATTTTATAAAATAATTCAAACACAAAAATGTTTATTGCTAAAAACTAAGGTAAACAAAACAAAAACAAAAAAAAAAGAAAATAACAATATTTTATTACAAAACGCAATTATACCAGGTATAGCTGTGATGATATATATTCATAAAGGGGGTAAAAATAAAGTAAAAAACTAGCTGCGTCTTATTTTTACTTTTCTACCCTCTTATGAATATTTAATTATTGTCTAATAATGAGAAAAAATGTGATGTTATACATTCATAAAGGGGGTAGAAAAATGAGAGTCGCAGGTAGAGATTTTTCTTTATTTATTTAATTCACATAGCTGAAGTTTCGGTTTCGCATTAGAACCATCTTCTGAACTGGCGAAAAATCATTATGATAGTGTCATAGTGAATTTTATTCATAGTTGAACCAAACTTAACATAATAAATATATACACATTATGTACATAAATGAATGAATATATATATTTATATAAAGTTTGGTTCAACTAAGTATAAAATCCACTGTGACTGTGACTTTCATAATGACTTTTCGCCAGCTCTGAAGGTTGTTCAAATGGGGAACCGAAACGTCAGCTTTGTGAATTAAATAAATAAAGTAAAAAACTAGCTGCGTCACTCATTTTTACTTTTCTACCCTCTTTTGAATATTTTATTTTGTCTTAAAATATTTTTTTATTTATTCTTATTTACAAAACTTTAGCAATCATTTGGAAATTGGCTATTACTCGCACCTCCCCTTAGACTAGCCCGGGTCTCCCAGTTTTGAAAACGCTGGTTGCAATTAAATTCTCTCCATATGTTGTAAGTGAAATAGAAGAATATAATTAGATCAGGATGAAGCAGATATGACTTAATGTTAGAATACGGCCTTAAGTAAAGGTGTTTATTGTTTATATTATGTAAAATTATCTATTTAGTTTAGAGTGAAGAAAAAGTTAGTGTAAAAGTGAAAAAAGAGAAGAAGAGAAGAGTTAGAGATAGTGTGAAGATAGAGAGAGAGAGATAGGTTACGTACAATGTCGATGTGGCACAGACTCGGGCCCAAAAGAGCGTCCGGTTAATCGACGTGCAGCTGCTTTTGCTGCCTCTGCAGCCGCTGTAGCATGGCGCTTGGCACGTCTCGCATATCGTCGTCCTGTGTCTAGAGAAGGGACCGTCCCGCGCAACCAACCGCAACAACAACAACAACAACAACACGACAACACGACAGAGAAAACAGAAACAAACAAGACAAATTCGTGCCAGTGAGAGAAAAAAAAAAATAAATAAATAAAGTGGAGAGGTGTGTGCGTGCATGCGTGCTGCTTCAGTGCTTGAGAATGAGCGTGAATGAGAGGAGGATTCTGGGGGTATATTCTATTATTTACCAATTAAATCTAAAATTTTTCGTATTATTTGACAATTAATTAATTAATTATTTCTTTTGTAAAATTATAATTGGAATCAACAATCATTGGATTATATTATATTTGTATTGTTTAATAAAATTTTCACTTACCAAGAAGACCCATTTCTTGTGCCGCTTGAAGATCTGCCAACTCTTGGGCGATATTTGTTGAAACACTATCATCAGCATCACGTAATGCCGCTACAACAGCTTGATGGAAATCTAATAAATCTTCGCCAACTAATTTTTGAACAAAATTTGATGGCACTAATCCTCGTCGCCCGTCTAATAATTCGCCATCAAGAAAACCGTCCTGAAATAAATTTCATTAATGTTTTTTATATCCTGCGAAGAGAAATTAAAACAACTTTATTTTTTCTGTTACATCTTAGCTGAGAATATTAAAGACTCACAAAATTTATAATTTATAAACGAAAATGTGGTTAAATAATAACATGACAACTTGGGAAGAATTTAGGTGGATGGATCGTCCTCCTCGCTCCCTCCCCTATCATCCACGCTTCAAGCCATCGGCGCCTTTAATGCGTCTTAAAAAAAAGGCCAATCTCGGAAAAGAATAAAGTTAGTTCTCGCGACTTATTTATTTGAATCAGATATTAATATTAAAATATCTAGTTTCGGAATTGACTAGTCATTGACGAATTTTGTGTTATTTGTTGGTGGATCAATCCTTTAAATAGGAGGAAATCCTGAGTTGGATTCCCAGAGACCATCAACAAATAAAAATTCGTTGAATAAATGAAGGGCCCCCTAGATAAGTTTCTACTCCCCCCGTACCCCGCCCCTCTTACCACATACCCTTAAAGCAGGGACGGATTAAAGGGCCCCCTTTGAGAAAAAATTGAAAGTTTTAAAAAAACTAGTTATCTAAAGAAATTATGGATTTTTTGTCTAAAATATATTTTTACATTTTAAACTATCAATTTTAAGACTAAAATCACCCTTAACGGTGATAGTATTTCAAGGTTTTATTTAAAAAATTTCATCCCTCAGATAGGCCCTCCTGTAAAGTGAATCTTCCAACTAACCACCCCACCTGGTTCGCATCCCCTCCCATACGACAAAATTTATTTAAATCGAATTGGCTAGAAATCAAGGGATGGGTTCTAATGGGCTTCGCCGAAAAGACCTTAAATAAAAAAAACCGCCCCACCGAGCAAAATTTCATTAATCCCTCCTTAAATTCCTCCTTAAAGGTTGTTAATAATTCTTTTAGACAAATATCCACGATCAAACAAAGGGGTGATAAAATTGTTTGCTCTATTTTTCAAGATGGGGAAAAAATTTAAAGTTCAAAACAATTAGAGAAGTATAAAACCTTGGCGAATCGAAAAAAATATGGGAAAGTTGAGAAAAATTCAAAAGTGTATATTTTAAATTTTATTACGGTATACTTCTAAATTCTAAATTATATCGGATACAGCAAAATTAAGGCTAAGTAGCAAACTCTAACTAACAAAAGACGAACAATTTTAAAAATTTTTGTCAGGGAATAAATTATTTTTCTTATGGGGTAGCGGATATTGTAGTGTCAGCCCAAGAATGAGAACTTTTTTTAGTCTTTTCGGAAACATAGGCTATATAGACTTTCCACTTTCTTTTTATAAATATAAAAAAATAATTCATATTGTGTTAATTTTATAGAAAATTAAAAAAAAAATTATTGTGATGGATTAAGTTTTTTATTTATTTCCACTTACGGGTGTCAGCAGATACGCCGTAACATTTTTTCTGGCCCCTCCCCTAGACGTTACGTAACGCTCAAGTGGCCATTTTTATCTAAAAGTCACAATTAAGTTGCGCAAAGTACCGAAAAGGCGCCAAAATACCAGTTACGGAACGTGCTGTTCAACCCCCCTCCTCCCCCAAATTGCGTTATGTAATAATTGTACGCTCCCTAAGTATCCAGAAAAAATAAAGTTTCTCTAAAAAAAATTAATTCTAATTACTTCATCCATTTGACCCCAAACAAGTAAATAATCGCCTGCATTAACCGCTAATTCAGCTTTGGGATTATCCTGGGACTTTGATGAAAAGGATCGTATGAATATCTAAAATAAAAAAAAGAGAAAAAAGTATTAGAAAGTATTTGCTATTATTTAAAATTATTAATTTACATCTCAATTGGCAATATACACGTAACATCTGCCCTTTCCTTGGTATATCCAATATCCACTTGCCCTGGATGAGAGATTTCTGGAGGTGGAGCATTTGGTGGTGAGGTATGAATGAGGTGATGTGGATGATGAGAGCCTTGCCGCTGCCGCAGCTGCCGCTGCTGCTGCCGCTGCAGCTATTGTAAATAAAAGTGAAACAAATTACTTATTTGAAAAAAATTATATCACAATAAATCATATAATAGGCCTAGTTACAACCTAAGATTAAAATTTTTGCAGCTATTTATTTTCACATTACGGGGTGTTCAGGTTTTAATCAATGTCAAATAAATAATAAATTATAATTATATTAGTAACTATTTAAAAAAAATTCATTGAATCAATACCCTCTAAAATTCTTAACCAGATTATAATTATA
>JAKCPI010029127.1:0-16501 GCA_023213315.1 Euborellia annulipes | reverse complement strand
AAAGTGTCTCGCATAAATAAAAGAATAATTTTGTGGAATGGGGGGGTATTTAAAAATGAGTTCGCCCCCCAGCCCTGAAAAAATTTCTATATACGCCCCTGGCATGAGCTCCCTGGAAGTTTTTGAATATTTTTATATAGAACAAAAAGACGCGGGCCGCCATCGGCGGACCCAGGGGTTCCCCTAAAGTAGTTAAACAATTATGATTAAAAATATTTATTTTTCCAACTCTATTTCATTAATTTCTCAAATTTTAACAGGAATTATAAGATTCGGAGAAGGAGAATAAAATGAAAGAAAAAATTCAATATTTCGGTTATCCTTTTAATGCAGATAGACAGTGGAATGGAAGTTTAGAGAAAAAAAAAATATTTGACAATGAAAACTGATGAAACATAATAATAATAATAATTAGCTGAATAAAAATGCAAAAAAAGAGGATTGTATAGCAGAATGCAAAAATGAAATTAATATTCCTCTGCTCCTTCTCCTTCGCCCTCGGCGGAATCCATTCCGACTTCTTCGTAATCCTTTTCAAGGGCAGCCAGATCTTCACGGGCCTCAGAGAATTCACCTTCTTCCATTCCTTCACCAACATACCAATGTACGAAGGCTCGTTTGGCATACATGAGATCAAATTTATGATCAAGCCGAGCCCAAGCTTCGGCAATAGCGGTGGTGTTGGACAACATGCAAACTGCACGTTGCACTTTGGCGAGATCTCCTCCTGGCACAACCGTAGGTGGTTGATAGTTGATGCCAACCTACCGGAAAAATTTAATTAGGCTAATTTATAATCAAGTAATAATGAATTAAGGTTGTTCGGACAGCACACCTTAAGTCATAATAGAATCTAAATTTATTTTTAATACAATTAAAAATTTGAATGCATAAATTCATTATTATAATTTATTCGTGACCTGTCAATTGGATTAAGTTAATAATTTAATCAGCAAAAATAATAAATAAATAACTTTTTGACTTAAGTATTTTTTCACATAATATAGATCTGGCAACAGCTGTTTATTTTGATCTAGCTGTATAGTGTTCAGTTGTATTTAATTTATAATATTAGGGGTGCGTACACACCTCGCTCTGCTCCGCTCGCGAGCAGTTCGCGGCTCGAAGTTCGTTGCTCGTTGAAATTATTTATTTTGACGAACCTGCCGCGATCCAAAGAGATGGATCGCGGCGAGCAGCTCGCGAGCGGCTCGCGAGCATCTCAAAACAACAACAACAAGCAGCTCGCGAGCGGAGCAGAGCGCAGGTGTGTACGCACCCTTACATTGAGTAAAGCAAATCAGTTTACATACCATCAAGAGAAAAGATATTGGACAACCCCTCACTTCTACCTGAATTTAGAGCCTTTTGAGGTATGTATATAGGGCCGTAACTAGGCAGATACAACAGATACACGGTGCACCTGTTGCATCTGCCTAGTTACGGCCCTGTATACATACCTCAAAAGGCTCTAAATTCAGGTAGAAGTGAGGGGTTGTCCAATATCTTTCTCTTGATGGTACAATGTGCGTGCGATTTGCGAGAAAAAAATATCGTCAATTGGGGATAAAATGTAAGTGAAAGCGTGAAACGCGTTTTATTTTAGGCGACGTTGCCGCACTGGACCGAGTTACGTGACTTGCTTATTTTTAAGTACGGTGGACTGACATTTTTGTGAATTTTTTGTCTTTCTTGATTTTATTTTTAACGTATTCTACGGAAGTTAATTGATAAAAACAGTTTTTTTTTTTTTTTTTTTTTATCTTTATCAGGAGTGGCTACATAATTTGATCCTGCTACATGTTAAATTTCAATTTTTTTAATAATTAATTACACGATACAGGGGCGGATTAATTCAAGGCGGGGGGGGGTGAGTTTTTTTTTTATTTAAGGACTTGGCGATCGCCCGACATATTACAAAATTTATAAGTGGCTTAATGTCCAAACTAACCTTGAGCAATAATGAATTAATATAATTTCTTACCTTGAAACCTGTGGGACACCAATCTACAAATTGAATTGTGCGTTTGGTTTTAATGGTAGCAATTGCTGCATTGACATCTTTGGGGACAACATCTCCACGATACAACATACAACAAGCCATGTATTTTCCATGACGAGGATCACATTTAACCATTTGATTGGCAGGTTCAAAACAGGCATTGGTAATTTCAGCAACTGACAATTGCTCGTGGTAGGCTTTTTCAGCAGAAATAACAGGGGCATAAGTTACAAGAGGGAAATGAATACGGGGATAAGGGACCAAGTTGGTCTGGAATTCAGTCAAGTCAACATTAAGAGCTCCATCAAATCTTAAAGAAGCAGTAATAGAAGAAACAATTTGTCCAATAAGACGGTTTAAGTTGGTATATGTGGGACGCTCAATATCTAAGTTACGACGGCAAATGTCATAGATAGCCTCATTGTCACACATGAAAGCGCAATCTGAATGCTCAAGTGTCGTATGCGTGGTAAGAATGGAATTGTAAGGTTCAACAACAGCAGTGGACACCTAGAAATAAATATTTATAATTAGTATTGTTAGAAGAAGTAAATATTAATATTTTTAAAAAGACCTGTTCTAATATACCTTAATGATACTCTAATTTAAGAAACATTTAATATGAAATGTCTTATACATTTCATTTTAATAAATAATTACAATTTAAATAAAACAGAGACAAAAATGTTGATTTTCAATTTCTGAGACAAATCAACATAATCTCGATTATGTTTGGTTGGATATTAATTCAAAATTTTGTTTTTATAATAATTTCGATAAAATAGGCAAAGAAAAACTGAAATGAAAATATTATTTTAAAATTTTAGAAATTTGGCGTTAATAAAAAATAATAAAAATATTTTTGTCTTGGTTTTATTTAAATTGTAATTCAGGTCTATTCTCTAAAAACAGACGTTAAAATTTAAAATAAACAAATAGTTGTTAAAAAGTAATGTAAAAATAATCAGCGTTAAAAAATTGCCTCAAATAGCTATTCTGTAAACAAAAACTTTAAAGCCTACGCGTTAACGTCAATAGTGTTAAAAATTAATGCCGTGTCTAGTGAGTGCCTTTAATATTTTAACGTCGTATTAAAATAAACATGGCGACCTTAACCAAAAAAGTAAGGTTATAATTTTGATAGTTTTGAAACAAAAGCAATAAAGTTAACGTCGCTGTTAAAACTTTGTTTAGAGAATGGTATGTATAAAATATTTCATATTAAATGTTGAATAAAATACATTAGAACAAGTCTTTTTAAAAAGAAAAGTTATAGTTAATTATTTTTGACCCTCAGTGTATTTAAAAATAAGGTCATATCAGTAAGATTGAGCCCCAGAAAACAATAACCGCAACAAAGATTTTACAATAAAAAAAAAATTTGTTATCAAGTTATCCCCCTCCTGTTATATTTTAATTTGCCAAAAGAATTTTTTTTATATAAGGGGAGTTGGAGCTAAAATTGTTTTCTTATTATAGCTAAGAGATGGCTTTCAGATTATGCCTGTTTTAGCCAATCAAAAAGCTTGTTTTTTGACAATGGACGTCTATCTTTGGACTATCTCAAAATTTGTTATCAAGTTATCCCCCTCCTGTTATATTTTAATTTGCCAAAAGAATTTTTTTATATAAGGGGAGTTGGAGCTAAAATTGTTTTCTTATTATAGCTAAGAGATGGCTTTCAGATTATGCCTGTTTTAGCCAATCAAAAAGCTTGTTTTTTGACAATGGACGTCTATCTTTGGACTATCTCGATTAGTTAATTTTTAAATTAATTAAAAAAAAAGAAAATCGTTAAATTGCCCAAGTTATTGAGACACAATTTTAGATGTCACTCCCACTTGTATTTAAAGGGATTGACTCTTAAAAAAAAATATATCATAATTGATAATTATATATTAAATATATATTTACTTGAGGAGCAGGATAAATGGCAAATTCTAATTTACTCTTCTTTCCATAATCAACGCTCAATCGTTCCATTAAAAGAGATGTGAAACCAGATCCAGTACCACCTCCAAAAGAATGGAAAATAAGGAAGCCTTGAAGTCCGGTACATTGATCAGCGAGTTTACGAATTCGGTCCAAAACTAAATCAACAATCTCTTTGCCAATAGTATAATGACCACGCGCATAATTATTGGCGGCGTCTTCTTTGCCAGTAATCAATTGCTCAGGGTGGAAAAGTTGACGATATGTTCCAGTTCGAACTTCATCTACAAAAAAAAAAAGCAAAGAATTTAATTTTAGGGAATTGAGTTTGGTTGCATTCAGGTCTATTCTCTAAGCAAAAAATGTAAACTTTTAACCTCTGAAATCAGAGTAAATTCATTTTAACACCTCCTTGTCTCAAATTGCTATTCTGTAAGCAAAAACTTTAACATCAAAGCGTTAAAATTTAGTCAACTGTTAAAAATTAATTTCATGTCTAGGTGGAGCCTTTAATATTTTAACACCGTATTTAATCCATCAAAATGGCGTCTTTATCCAAAAGTAAGGTTATGATTTTGATAACTTTGAGATAAAACAATATGTTGCTGTTAAAACTTGTTTTAGAGAATAGCATTTTAACGCTGGTGTTTCAGATAGGCCTACTAGATTGAGAATAAAAAAAAATCAAGTTAGTAATGCGCATGGGCGAGGGGTGTAAAAACACGAATAAGCAGAAAACAGCATTACTTTACTTTTTAACTAACAATTTAAGATGTTAAATTTTAATGTCTGTTTTTAGGGAATAGACCTGGTTATCGTTTTTAAAAAAATAGGTCAGTCAATGTGGCTCCATTGTTCTATTCCCTGATGAAAATGAGTTTTTTATTCAGAAGAGAAATTACCACCCAAATTTGAAGCTTTATATTTACTTATAAATCTTAATATTAAGAAAGGGTAGGAAGATAACATACCGACAACAGTTGGTTCGAGATCAACAAAGACAGCACGTGGAACATGTTTTCCAGCTCCAGTTTCACTGAAGAAGGTATTGAAGCTGTCATCGCCTCCTCCTACAGTCTTATCTGATGGCATTTGCCCATCAGGTTGAATTCCATGTTCAAGACAATAAAGTTCCCAGCAGGCATTACCAATCTGGGTACCCGCTTGGCCAACATGAATAGAGATACACTCACGCTATAAAAAAAAAAAAAAAAGGAAATTATCATCAATAAAATTTTATTTGGGAAATAAATTTTATATTTAGAAACGCGTAAAATATAGTACAGTGCTCGGCAAAAATAGTGAACACTTTGTTTCTTCATATGACCTATTCTAATCTATCTTAATGATACTGTAATTTATTAAACATTTAATATGAAATATCTTAAACAATTCTAAGTAATTGTAACACAAATCCATATCATTTTAATAAATAATTACAATTTAAATAAAACAAAGACAAAAATGTCGAAATTTTTTTATTAAAAAATTTCTAAAATTTTCCATTTCAGTTTTTCTCTGTCTATTTTATTGGAAATTGTTATAAAAACAAAATTATTCATTAATATCCAACAAAACATAGCGAGATTATATGTTGAGTTGTACCTCAAATTGAAAATTGACACATTTAAATTAAGTTGTGTGCTGGGTATCTGAGATTGGAGTCGGGAATAAAACCGTTTGTTGAACACCTTTACACTTTAATTTAAGCAGACGTTTCGGTAACCATAACGGTCATCTTCAGTGCCAATGATAGTTTTTAAAGGTGTCCCTGTCATATATAGACCTAATAATATTATAATGAATAGGAAGGCATCAGCCTGGAGCGTTCGGCTTTCATTGGCACTGAAGATGGCAATCGTTATGGTTACCGAAACGTCTGCTAAAATTAAAGTGTAAAGGTGTTCAACAAACGCTGGTTTTATTTTATTCCTCCCGAATCCAATCGACACATTTTCTTCATTTTATTTCATTTGTATTAAATTGATTAAAATGATTTGTATTTGTGTTAAATTTAAGATATTTCATTTTAAAGGTTTAATAAATTACAGTACCATTAAGATAGATTAGACTTAAATAAGAATGCCTGGATCTCATATAGATATATTTACAAATAAAGGATATCGTTCAAAGTCTTAAATGGCCTAAGTTGCCGAAAATGACTGGGTGAATGGGAAAAAGTGTGTTAAAAAAAAAATAGATTAGAACAGTCTTAAGAAGAAAGTGTTCTACTATTTTTGACGCGCAGTGTATACTTTTAAAGATCTTCTTTTGTGGCCATCGACCACAAATACGCATTGCACCAATTTCCACTTAAAAAAGTTGCCCAAATATCTCAGAGTATTTCACCACCATATAAATTATGTGAAAAAGGAATTTGTCATTTTTTAAATGTAATAATAAATTGTAAATTTAAATGCAATAAGAGTGGGTCAATTATTTCAAATTTAGGGAAAAAGGTATCGAGGGGTGACTCATAAAAAAATTTATTATCTTTAGGGATGAAATCGGATATCTTCCAAGGTCAAGCAATCGTTTAATGATTTATAGCTCTCTCTCTCTCTTTTAGTCCCACCCTCTGTACAAATCTTTTTGTATTTTGGTGTAAATATTTTACTCAAAAAAATCCAATTTCTAACGTATATTTTGCCAAGATATTTAATTTAATTTTATTAACATTTTATTTCTAAAAGCCTCTGTAACTTTAATTCACGAATACCTAAATTATACCGTGACATCATTTGTGAAAAATAACGAAAAAAATTAAATATATTTAATAATTAAATTATAATTTGGAAATATGCCTTTAAAATATAATTCCATTTTTTTAAATAAATGATATAAGAGAATTATATTATTAATTTTTCAAATAAAAGAATTATGACAAATCCTCAAATAATCTTTAATAGGAATTTATATAAATATTTTTAGAGTAAAATGTATTCTATTTATAAAATTAAAAAAAAAATGTAAAAATTGAAATAATCTTTTATCGTGGAAAAAACCGTTTCAATTTTTTTTAACGGCCTTTTTTTACGTATTTAAACCTAAATTTGCTTAAAAAGAATTATGTCAGGGTCAAAATTAATTACGATAATTTAACAAAAAAATGTCAATGTGGTTAACATATAAAAAAGTTTAATTAATATTATAATTATATTGTTAAATCATGATTAAATAAAAGAGAAAGATAAAAATATAAGTTTATTTTATAATTATATTAATTAAATTGATTAAAACTTCAAGATTATAAAACAAAGAGAAAATGCCGGTTTTGTTTATTGTTTATTTTAAATGAAATAACAATATAATTATATAAATTTTGATTTTAAATGAAATTATTAAACTTACCATGTTTGATTAGTTGAGGAATTAAATAGAAAATCGATATATCTTTATAAAAAAAGCGTCTAGCGAACTGAGCTAGTGAAGCAGCAGAGCTCGAACTAGAGGGGCGTGGAATGGCGGCCGGCGTTCAGTCAGTCGCTTTTATACTCTTTGATTGCTCGGGGCGTTGCCTTTGCGCTGTTGCCGTTGTGCGTTGTGTCGCCACCATCGCCACCGCCATATCCGCCGCCGCCGCCGCCATTCGACTTCGCTGGCTGCCATCAACGCCTAATCAATACGCTAACGCTAACCCAACGTTCTTGAGGGCAACCGGGGACTCGGGGTTAACGAAACCAAGGGCGATCGATACTGGGGGCTTTGCCGATGACTCATCAAAGCTTCTCAAATGGTTATGTTGAAGAAAAAGAAATATTGCCTTCTTTATTTGGTGTTTAGAGAAATTCAATTTATATAAGGAAGAAATTAATTTAATAATGTTTTTATTTTTTTCCAATGTTAGTTATATTTTTTAATTTTATTTATTCATAAATAGGCCATAAGGAAATTATTAATTAAGGCATAAAGGGGTGAAGTATATGAATAATTTAGAGTGGGGGGGGGGGAATTCACTGTTGGAACAATTGTCCCAGAATCGGCTTCTGGTTACGAATAGTTATCTGAAAATGGGGATGAATAGTTCAGGATTGGGAAGATGGACCCCCAAAAAAAATTGGGAGCAAAAACGCCGAGAAATCAAAATAATTTGCAATGAACAAGGGATACAAGGATACAAGGGGGGGGGGGGGGTAAAGGGGGTAATTACCCCCCCCCGAGATTTGAAAAAAATACCTTTTTTTCGAAAAAAAAATTTATTTTTAATGTAAAATTTTAAAAATTAATACTTAAAAATTTGATTTGTATTTATATTCTGGCAAACAAGTACAGAATGCGCCTTTAAATTACCGAAATTAAAAAAAAAATTGTGTGCTGAGCGACGGGTCACACCATATTACCCCCCCCCCCGAGAAACACCTCTGGATCCGCCATTGGCAATGGATTATATACAAATGTATACTTTGGATGGTTTACGAGCACGACCAGGTTCCGATTTAACCTACGAAGAGGTCAGGTGAAGTAGTTGACCCAAAACTACCCCTGGGTTTGCACCTAATAAATAAATAAATAATTATTCCCCACACGTGACAATTCAATTTTATTTGTAGATGTTTTTTTGTTTAAATTCAATTTCTTTTTTGGAGCGAGTAATTTTTTTTCCCGGACCGCATCCAACCTTAATCAATGATATTAGCCGGAACTACGAGATTTTTTAGGAGGGGCAAAATTTAATTTGCCGCCCCCTCCTTAAAATTTTCTATATAAAATTCATATCATTTTACCTTTTTTTTAGTAAATCTTTCTTTAATTGCCGCCCCTGATATCTGCCGCCCGGGGCACACGCACCCACTGCCCCCCCCCCTAGATCCGGCCCTGATATAACCAAGTACAAACACGATTAAGCACTAGATAACCTCTACATTTTAATAATTAAAAAATATTGATAAATTAGTAACTTCTTGCTTTCATCCATAAGTCAGGAGTTACCATGAGATCAACTTAAGTGAGGTTTTGAGAGAAATTTGATGGTTGAAAAATTTTTTGGAAGGAGTCATATTATATAAACCTTCAGAAAATAACCTTCTGGGTTAAAAAGTATTCTTAATACTCCTACAAATTCATTTAAAAGCCTCTACATTTTATTGTTGACGTCATTTGAATTTTTTAAAACTTGTCCGCCCCCGGGGATTTCCTAAAAAGGTTCGATGAATGGCAGTCGATTTTATTGTTCGTCTTCACTCTCATCGTAGGAAGATAAGATTAAATATATATTTTTTTTAATCCCTTCACCTATTTAATATTATTACTCTAAATTCAACAAATTCGTTACTGTAATCTATAATTTTACGTTTATTTTGAATCTCTTCAGTTTGAACTAATATCAATGAGAGAGGCTCGATGGTAACCCCTTTGCGGAAAAGAATTTCCCCCCCTCCTCCTAAAAAATAATTCTAAATATTGAATTATGAATTTAAACAATTGAATAAAAAAAAAAATACACCTACGTTAAGTTTTGTGACAAGAAACCACACCATAAAGAGAGATTATTCATTCATTGATATCGATTCTGAGGTCATTTAACTGTTAAAGTAATAAATAATACCAGCCTAAGTTTGAAGCCTAACAATTTCTAAACAAACATAGCAGGGCCGGAACTACGAGATTTTTTAGGAGGGGCAATATTAAAATTGCCACCCCTCCTTAAAATTTTCTATACAAAATTCATATCATTTTACCTTTTTTTTAGTAAATCTTTCTTTAATTGCCGCCCCCTAATATCTGCCGCCCGGGGCACATGCACCCACTGCCCCCCCCCCCCTAGATCCGGCCCTGAAATATAGTACATTATAAGGGGATACAAATGAATCAGAGAAAGCCCATAAGTCATATTTTTGGCGAAAATGAGTTTTTGTAAAAAATCGATTGCTATGTTGAAGACTTATTATTTGATAAAAAAAAAAAAACATAATTCCTGGCTGTATTAAGCAGTCTGGAGGAAAAAGAATATTACATGTATTTGAGAAACCCTATAAGTCAGTGAGTTGTACTGTTTGTACGCTAGGAACGCTAGTGTGCATGGTGATGAATAATCGGAATTTCTTGAAGAAGAGTTTTTATTTTCATTCATAAACCCTTTCCAATCTGGGAGATTTTAACCCTGATTAGAGTTTACCCCTAATTTGATATAATTTATCCTAAAACCACCCCGAAAATTCTTTACCTAGTAAAAACTCCATAAATCTCAGTAGTTTCAGTCTATGCGTTACAAACAGACAACAGATTTTTCTTTTATATAATAATATAGATATAGAATTCATCACTTCATCCAATTATACATTTTTAACAAAAATATTTTTTTTTATAGCACCATTTTAACTAAACAATCAACAATTTAATATAAACATGGAATAGTCCCCCCTCCCCCAGAAACTACCCACCCAAGAAAAATTAGTCAATATACCTTCCCCCCCCTCACCAAATTTCTAGTTACAATATAAATTATGTATATATATCACAGGGTATTTGAAGAATATTGACAGTGTATTTGATATAGTAAAAACGAATCAGACTGGAAAAAGTCCACTTTTGTCATTACCAACTTTTATTCATTTTTTCAATTTTCCAAAAGTTGCTGATCTCCGACTTATAGGATTTCTCAAATAAATTATTCAAATGGTGTTGGAAGAAAGGGGAAAAAGTTTTCTTGTATGTCTTTCTTTTTGCAAATGATTCTTAATTAGAATAAACAAGGGGGACCAGAGGTTTCTCGAGGGGGGGGTAACGGGGATTGTGGACTTTTCTTAATTTCGGTAATTTAAAGGGCATCGTACTTGTTGGCGAAATAAAACAAACAAATTTTTAAGTATTAATTTTTAAAATTTTACATTCAAAACAAATTTTTTTCAAATCTCGGGGGGGGGTAATTATCCCCTTACCCCCTTGTTACAATTTAAACAATTTTTTTTAATATTTGAAATTTTTAATGTCATGAATATGGAGAAACAATAACAATAAAATAAACAAAGTGAAAGAATTAACATTAGTTAGATAAAAATACGAAGACAATTTTTGGTCTTCAGAACGAAAAAATTTGCGCTCGAATCATCGACTAGGAATAAATATTTTATTTTCTGGCTGAACCTCCTACTGATTGTGAGACTCGAGTGCAAATATGAATGAGATAAATGTTAGAATTGTAGGCTGAAGAGGTGGGCGAATTATTTCAAAGATTTGAGTTTTAGGCAACATTCGCTGACTTCTCAAAAAGAGAGTTGAGGATATATTATAAGAAATAATTAAAATAATTGAATTTGATAAAATAAAATGCGATGAAATGGGAGGCAGAAACGCCCACAGTTTCAAGTCTAGACATATTCCATGCACAAAAGGAAACCTTTCTCACCTTTATTGCAATCTAAATGAAAAATAAGTTGGAAAAGGAGTTTCTCAAAATCATTTGGAGTTTGTCAAGATGATGGATCGCGAAGGAAATGAAGAAAGGCCAAATTCGACAAGCGGATCTAGAAGAAAAAAAGATCTTTTTTTATAAACATTTATATATATAATTTATAAAAATTAACAAAACTTAAAAATGGCCATTTGAAAATGACTAGAAAATTACATAATATAAAAAAAAAACAATTATGAAGCTTGTTGTTTTGCAATCCAACATGAATCCCAGAAAGATTTTAAGCGATTGTCATTATTTGAACAAAATTCCTTAAAATCTTTAAGTAATTTTGTTTGGAAATGTTCGTCGCCGGTGGCTGGAGTCGATGCTGATTTCCACCTGCGTATTACCATATGATTCCAGGACCAAAGGAAACCCATCTATAATAGATATAGAATAAAACGTACTTATTATTTGGCAAATAAAAAGAATATCGCCTCAATTGGATAATTTATAATATTATTGTTTGATTTGAGTTTATTTAAAAATTAACGGCCAAATAGTTCAGCACTCTTGCAAAAGATGGCAGCCTAGTCTAACAGCCGACATTATCAGATCACTTATAAGCCTATATATTTATTTAATATTTATGCTGTTATAAATGATATACAGGGTGTCCCAAAATGAAAGAGCAGATTTCAATTTCGTATTACAGACAAACTATGAAAGATAGAAACACATTGCGCATGTTATTGGATAGAGGAAGGTTCAAAGTTTTGACACAGCAGAGCCTCCCTCAACTTAATGAAGATTCAAATGACTTCATTTTCATGTAAGATGGCGCCCCGCCTCACTTTCACCTTGAGGTACGGCGTTATCTCAACAACACCATTCCACAACGTTGGATTGGGAGAGGTGCACAAGAAGACCTTGTTCATTGTTTCTGGCCTCCCAGCTCCCCAGATCTTACTCCCTGTGATTTTTTTCTGCGGGGGTACATAAAAGAGACAGTGTTTGTCCTACCTATGCCAGCTACTCTTCAAGATCTGCGAAATCGAATTATTGAAGCTGTCAATTCAATAAACAGGGACCAGTTGATGCGTGTATGGAATGAAATGGACTACCGTTTCGATGTTTCTCGAGCAACACATGGCGCTCATATTGAGTGTATGATGTTATGTATGATGTAGTGTCAAAACTTTGAACCTTCCTCTATCCAGTGACATGCGCAATGTGTTTCTATCTTTCATAGTTTGTCTGTAATACGATAGTGAAATCTGCTCTTTCATTTTGGGACACCCTGTATAATATATAAAATTATTTCAAACTATTCACTATTAAAAGATCAACGAAAATCAAACAAAAACATGAGATTAAATATAGCCCTACTATCCTGCCAACTCGAGCAAAGTAATGTTCAAAAAACTAGACACTTGTCGTCTTTGCAACTGGCAACATCATTAAAATAGTGATTATTTCTAGGCGTACAGTCGGCCCCACTAATAACTACCTGGGGGATAACTTGTTAATAAACTTACTCTAGTTTCAGGCCTGTAATCCGATCCTCCTCGACCACTCACATGTCGTGTAATATATTCTTCATGCGGACTTGCTGGGATGTCTCTGTTCACAGGATAATGGCGTCCTGGTCCTGGTCGCATTTGTTGTGACACGGAATTACTTCGGATGTGTGGTCTCTGTGGATGAAAAATATCACGAATCAGTTCAAGAGAAACACATATTAAAAAGAACCATAAAGAAGTTTGAAAATGTATTATTTATTTTTGTAAATAACGAGACTAAAAGGTTACCTGACAAGGTTGTGAAGGAATCAAAATAAATGCATTTCCCGTAAGGTGAACATATTGATGATGATGAGCTGTTAAAGCAGATTTGTCATGCGCTAATTTTGAAGGGAGGGGATTCTCAACAGAGCAACGCATAAAACCAAATCGCTCTACTATAGCTTCTTGAAAAAGAAATAGGCGTTGAGTCCAACTATGCGTAGGAAATTCTAAAAAAAATAAATTTAATTTATATTTCTATCAACTTCTATAATCATAATGATTTTTATAAATTCCTTACCTTCAAAGAGATATCTTCTTTGATCAAGAAGACTTTGAGTATGCAATGGAACAAAGACTGGGGCACGGAGAGGATCGGATTTTAGAGCTGTGGGAAGTGCCAGAGGATCTGCTGGAATCGGTAATAATTGGAAACCACAATTTTGAGCTTTTCGAGACCAACCAAGAATCTGAAAAAATTAAAATTAATTAGATATTAGTATTTTAAGTATAATATAATAGCGTGGTCTCGTTTCAGTAAGGCTCTATAAAGATGACTATTTGCAGCCACCATGAGAACTCCAAATAATTTCATAAACAATGTTCTTCGTGGTCCACAAGAAATACGAGTATAAATATAGAATACGAACCAAATCTGCAACTACAGAACCGGAGGCTGTAACCCATTGGACCACCATCTCATAAGCTCTATCGGGCTTGAACAGGGATTGATAGCGACAGTGTCCCCATTCAACTCGGTCAGATTTCCCTCCTACATCTATTTCAAGATGTGTATGTTTATACATTGTATCTGAAATTAAAAAAAAAACGTTGGCATTAATAAGTTCATTATCAAAGAGGTTTTAAAGGAATAAAGAAAAAAGAAAATAATTTCGGAACCGTATTTTGGATTCCCTTTATTTGTAATGAGTACTTTGACTTTTTAATTTTAATGATAATAAATAAAAATTTACTTTCTCCTTCTGCGGCTTCTTCACAAATTTCATCAAGATGATCCCTCAAAAATGCTGGTAATTTCGGACCAGGACTAGAGATAATTGAGTTCCTAGGCGACGAACTGGTAATATTTGCGTTCAATTCCGTACGAGGCGGTAAAACTGGAGACGTTTGAGTAGCAGCCATATTAGAATCAGGATTTGACAAGGAGGAATTTGAAAGTGAATTGCCATCAAGACTAAAATCAGCAAGACTAGAGAGAGTTGATGTATTGGATTTGTTTAAATGACTCTGACTTGGTCGCCAGCCGGTGGGATGAAGAATTTCTACTTCAAGCCATTCATTTTGAAAACTGGCTAAGTCACCCAGAGGTTGCACATAATCCATATCTAAAATAATAAAAATCAAAGAATTAAAAAAGTAATCATATTGTTAAGATATTTTAAATTACTGTAGGTCTATAAAAAGGGCCCAGACAGCTTGGAATATTGCAAAATATTGGCAATATTCCAAGCTAACCTTACAGGGGATATTGCAGCAACATATTTCTATGTCCACCTCTTTGAAACATTGCAGGAATATTGCGGAAATATTGCTGCAATATTACTACAATATTCCAAGCTGTCTGGGAATTTATTCAAATATTTTTCATTTAATCAAAAATTAATAAACAGAAAAATTTAATAAAAAAACAAAAATTTTAAATTCAAAATTACTCAAAACTTAATTAAAATTTTTATCTTCTAAAAAGAATACCAAAACGAATAGTAACCAAGAGAAGTGACCTTAATGAGGCCAATTTGTACGGCATAAAAACGCATATGAACCAAAATTATATACAATTCTTGAGTCAAGATAAAAATATGATATATTTTCCTTATAATTTTAAATATAATCTTTTATAAGAGGTGTAATGGTAAAAAAAAAGCCAAATAAATATACCTTTATGCAAATCTTTTTGATAAACGACGTGATACAGATAAAATCCAACAATAAATGGATGTTTAAAATCCCCCGAAGCGTGGCAAATTATTTCTTCTTTTAGCATGCTCTGAAAATAAAAACATATTATTAGATGATTATGGATAGAAAAAAGGATAATTAACTAACAAGGTAAGTATGGCCATTCAAATAAGAGATGGACGAATACAAAATTATTTTTCCATGTGCTTTTAGCTTAATCTTAAAAAGAAAATAAATGCTCAAAGAGGAAGCATGTAAAGGCTAATCTCATTGAGTAGGGGAGGACTAGTCCCCCCTCCCCCAAGACTGGCATATATCATACAGCTCGTAGTTTCATTAACGCTCCTTTTGTATAAATCATGCTAAATGCCTGTTTCATCATCCATGGTCAAGCATCTTTGTTAAGTGACTTGGCCTAGTAATGAAAATACCTTCGCCTGTACTAAATAAATTTTATAAAATATACCACACAGGGCCTATAAAGGTCTTTTCTCTAAAAACAGGCGTTAAAATTTAACATCAAAAATAGGGTGTTAAAAAGTAGACTAATAACACCAGCGCTATTCTCTAAACAAAGTTTTAACAGTGTCTTTAACATGTTGCTTTTAACTCAAAGATGTCAAAATGATAACCTTACTTTATGGTTAAAGACGCCATTTTTATGCATTAAATATGGTGTTAAAATATTAAAGGCACCCCCTAGACATGGCATTAATTTTTAACACTATTGACTAAATGTTAACGCTTTAGCTATAAAGCTTTTGCTTACAGAATAGCAATTTGAGATAAGAAAGTGTTAAAATGAATTAACGAAGTTTACAGATGTTAAAAGTTAACGTTTTTGATGACCTGATCATCATTTTATTATTAAAAGTAGAGTTAAAAGAAAAATAAAAAAAGTATTTCTATTTATTAAGATTTACGACTGGAGTGGGGAGGGGGTTTCTTTAAGTCGCTTAACCAATGTTTTCAATGGATTGGTAATATCCTTTGAGATAGAGGGTCGTTCTCGGATTTGTGATGGTCATTTCAGTTTATTTAAATAAATGCTGAAAATCCGACGCAATCAAAGGGGGGACCCTTTCCCTATTCAGACGGCCCCCATGCTATTGAATAGATATTTTGGATTCTTGCTCAATATAAAAATTATAGTCTGGCTGGGATTCTTTATAATATTCCACTTTCAAATGAATGGATTTAAAAAGCCGAACAACAAATCAAAAGGCCAGAATCAATGGCAAAGAATGGAAATATATTTTCGCCACTTGGCCACTCAAAAGAGAAGACGTTTTGTTTCGTAAGCTTAACTCAAAATGAGAAAACTCAAAATTTTCGCCACTATGATTCACAGGAGGCTATATATACGGGTATACATGGGCGTACCCAGCGAGGGGCAGGGGGCAGCTGCCCCCCCCCCCCCTAGAAGCAAGAAAAAAAAAATTAAATGCTTATAAAGTGATGAAATGAAACAAAATTAGGTAGGGCAATAGCGACGGGGACTCGTTAGGACTCGAGGGTTTTTATGCCTTT
>JAKCPI010029126.1:0-17367 GCA_023213315.1 Euborellia annulipes | reverse complement strand
TCTTTTTCATTAATTCCAGGACATTTCAAACAAATGGCACATCTTATCACCAGAGTAGTCATGACAGTATAGGCAGTTAGTTATTATATAACAACGAAAGATTTTATTATTAAAATTAATTGGATTAAATATTTCATAATGAAAGATAGAACCCCTTGCTTTCCAATGGGTAAAATTTCAGGAATTTTTGGAGCCTACCCATTTGAATCACTATAACAACCTCATAATGGCATAAAATTTGAAATTGAGACCATGAGAGCTAGATGATAAATTATTAATTTACTTGAAAGACGGACATTGATGTTGGGAGACCGAATTGTCTACTTAACTTTAATCCTAGTTGATGATTTCATGATGTATTTCCTCTAGGAAATTGAGGAAAATATTTTTTGAGGGAATTGATGATGAAGTCATGCCATCATCAGTAATTTATCTTAATTCTATAAATATTGATTTTATAATATTACTCGACAAGGAAATTGTCAATCTTTTATAAAAATAAGCATTCTAATAATTATACAAAAAAAAAAGTAATCTCATAGAAAAAAAAGTGGAGAGGAAATTTTGAGGTTCCTTTGAATATGTGGGACCGGTCTCTCTAAATCCGCCACTGGTGGACAAGGATGAATAATTGAAATAGGAGTGAGATCAAGAAAGGTTTTTTTCTTACTAGAGAAGCGACGGTTTATGGACACAATAGTCTTTATTGTTTGTTTTTTTCACGGGAGATTTGACAAGGAACGTGTGTCAGTTGGGATGCCTAACTCCCTGGCGTTACGATTTTTGTTTCATTTGTTTTAAGATCTTTTTCGGCATCTAGTTTTGAAAATTTATAACCGTCTGAATTCGTCTCTACATAGTAGATGTTTTATTCAAATTAATATCTACTAGCCGCGCAGCCTCCCTGGGCTGCCCTTCAACAGGCTCGGGCCCGCCTTTCCTTTCCTATATTGGGCGAAGCCCCCCGGCTAGTATGTTATTAATCACTATCACATACGTATAAAATAAAATTTTGAAGCAGATCTGACACAGGGTTATCGTGTAATTAATTTTTAAAAAATTTAAATTTAACATGTAGTCTATGGGGAATATCGACGAAACGCACACATATCGAATTATATAGCCACCTCTGCAATAGGTAAAAAACAAAAACCTTACATTTTATCCAGGGCGAAGGCGGGCGACACGGCTAGTTGTTGTATAATTAATTTTTTTTTTTCCATAGAGAGATCAGGAATGGGGCTCGAATTGGATAAAGACAGACAGACAGACAGACGTACATTTTTCCATTATATATATAGACTTTTTCTTAACGGATAAGAGGGTTTTGTTTTTTAATAAGCCAGATATGTATTTTTATTATTAATTGCCTGAATCGAGTTGACTGAACAATTGCGGCACTTGATTAAGAAAAGGCGAGGGTCCGCCGAAGGCGGACAAAGCGGCTAGTTATATATGTAAAAATAGATTTGGTACAAATTTTATCAGAATATTAGAAATATATTGCTTGTTTTTCACATCCATTTTCAAAATGTATGTGTAATAATTTTCTTTGTTAAAGGAGTAATTACTCCGAGACGAGACCTTGAAAAGAAATTAACAGGCGGGTTTATTAACAAAAATTAACGTGGGGTTATAAAGAGAGAGAGAGAGAGAGAGAATGATGAATTGATTTTGCATAGTGTGTGCCTCTTTTGCATAGAGGATTCATTAAAAATGTGAGTGTCTGGACAATGATGATGATGATGATGATGATGGTGATGAAGGAATGACCCTGAAAACGGCGGGTGGCCTAATCCTCTCTCTCTCTCTAACTCTTTGACCCTGTGTGTTGGTTGAGTTGACATCACCTGGCCCCCTCACAGCAAACACTCTTTCACACAGAGTGGGTAAATGCAATGAAGGTTCTTCAATATTGTTTTTTTTTTTTTTCAATTTTGAGTCATTCGATTGCACTTTCGAATAATCAAAGGGCTAACACTTATGTATTGCACGTTATTGGCCTTAAAGATGATCAATTTAATTATAAGGACATCGGCTAAAAATAAATACTTCTTATTTCGATTCCAATCATCCTCAATACAATCAACAGATGTTTTGCAAATCGTTAATTCCTCCCATCCAATATGACAAAATAGCTGAGCATTCCATGAATGCAATTTTTTAAATCCATATGAAATCCATTTTGTATTTATATTCTGACAAACAAATACAAAATGCGCCTTTAAATTACCAAAATTAAGAAAAAATTGTGTGCTGTGCGACTAGTCACACCAGATTAGCCCCCCCCCTCACGAGAAACACCTCTGGATCCGCTCTTGATTCCTTGATGAATGACAAGATCTTAATAAATAAATATATATTTGCGTCATAATGACTTAACAAATAATAATCACTTCGGAAACTTAACAAATAAATACAGATATGATCATGTGTACAAAAAAATTCAACAATCTTTATAACAATAAATAATATAACAGTAGAAGATTATTATATATTATAAAACAAATTAATATTTTTGAGATATTTAAACAAATTTCCGTATTCATTTTTTTTGGTCAAGTTTCTTCTCGAGTCCTCCGATAAACAGGGCATTCTATTAAAGCATGCGGCACATCGACTTGGACGTCGCATACTGTGTGCCCCAAGGTGGTATTTCTCTATTCATAAGAAAACCATGGGAAAAATGAGTGTGACCCAAACGAAGTCTATTAAGAACATTCGTTTGGGTCACAATCATTCGTTTGCGGGCTGTGAAGCAGCAAACTCTTTCGATGGCGGGATGAGAAGCCACCAATATCTTCTCATATCACTCGATAGAAGAAGACGGTCACCAGTGGAAACCGAATTGTCGAGAAACGTCCGCCTTCACTTGCGGTTCGGACGAAGGTCGGCCAGATGCGACCGAAACGTCATCATATTCCATGCTGAAGCCACCACCAATCAGCAAAATTTTAATTCCTTTTATTTTTAAATATTTTTCAAATGATTTTTTTAAATAAATTATAATTTATTTATTTTTTTTTATATTTTTTATGCAAATACTCTCCTTGATTGCGTTCCCATACCGTTTTGAGCTCTTCAAAAACGTTACGAGGTCTTACAGTGATTTGAAAATTTGTTCACATTTCTAGGTGACAATAAAATGTTATGGTTTGGATGATCAGGAAGACACACTATTTTGTAAAAATAATTAGCAATTTCTCCTGATTGCAAGGGGTGGTTCATATTCCTCTGCCAGGAGACTTGTCCTGAAGGCTCCTAAAGATAACCTTACGCCTAGATTTATTTTTAAGTTTTTGAGCCGGGGCAGGCAGCCTCTTTGTTAGTCTACGAGCTTTTTTTTGATAATTTTTATATATAGGGTGTCTTATTGCAAAGTCTTCTTCTTCTTTTTCTCTCCTCGCCTTGTCCCGCGATGCGGGGTCGGCGGACCTCACCCTATCCCTCCAACCCTATCATTTTACGACCGGAAGAAATACGACAGGCCGGCCCGTCGCACGGTCTGACGCCTGTTGAAAAGAGGAAGGAAGAGACAGACATTTAAAGAACTGCCTGTCCCAGCTCGGGCAGCTCGTGGTCGCCATCCACGTACCCACAAGATGTGGGCCCCTGAGCAAGTCTTATTGCAAAGTATTATTACATTTTTGAAATATTATTGGAAATAAATAATTTTTCTTATTTTCAATTAAATAAAATGATCCGCCATTGCAAATTATTAAAGTATATAAATTTTATAAAATTTGTAATCAACGACATACAGTATATACTATTTTCAATCAAATCTAAAACTTTTTTCTATTTTTGGCCAACTTTTTTCAAATGTAGACGTTGATTAAAAAGTTTGTTCACCCCTGCCTTAGCTTGAAGTTTTATGCGGGGGTGGAATTCTTCTTTTTTTTTGTATTTTATTTAATTAAAATACAGTAAAAAAAAAATAAAAATTGTCTGTCTCTGAACATTTATTTATTCATTGAATATTAAATAAGCATAAAATATAAGAGAAGCCAAAATCTTGTGTGTTGTTGTTGTTGGCTGGTATTGTTCAGGGCGACGACAACGTCACGGCTGGCTAGCAAAAGGAGAGAGGTCAAGGAAGTGGCAGGATCATCCCTTGAGTCATTTCTTATGTCATCTCTCTTTAATTACAAGGCTATCAAAGATGAGGGGGGGGGGGGGGGGGGGGGGGGGAATCAACGTCAAAATAATTTTGTCAATTTTGCATAATAAATAATTATGGAGTCCTTGGCTAAATAGATTTATCTACAATAAATAATTATTTTATATTCAATTTTACTTGCGCGCGCGCGCGCTAATTATTTATTTATATAATAACAGAGAGAGAGTGAATGGATTCCATTAATTCATTGAATTTATTTCATATTCCTATAGTGCAATTTAGTTTATTTTTTAATTAGAAAACACTCGATTATATGTTGGCAAAATATTTATTAATTATAAATTAACATAACTGGTGACTAAACAATTTAGAAGGTGATGAATAAGCAGCCAACAATAAAATTTTGATTTTCTCTGCCGACGTTTCGAACAGTAGCGTGTCTAGGTGGGGGAGAAGGGGAACGCTCGCCCCCCCCCCGCCCCCAGGCGCAGCAAGCATTTGGCGCCCTTCGATACCGACATATGCGCCCTAGCGCATGCGGCTTTACGGCTTTTTATCTAAATCTCCGGCTTTTTTTTTTTGAAATTTCATAATTATAATTTTATATCACAATCCCCACCCTCAAAGGCTAGTTACACCACTGGTTTCGAATAAAAATTTTTGCCTATCATTAAGACCTATGGTTAATTGTATTCAAATTAATTTCTTACTTTCTTATAGGAACCGACCGAATATTCGGTTTCGGTTACGGCATCGGCCGTGATTTCGGTTTCTGTCAAAAACCAGCCGAAAACTTTCGGCCGGCGTTTGAAAAGATGGGATCGCACGGGAAAAAAAAGTCAAATGATTTCCACGGAAGCGAGAAAAAAATTTCCACACAGCGGGATAGGGTCGGAAAAAAATTCCATTTTAACGAAAGGAGAAAAAATTTTCTGCCAGGTGGAAAAGGGCGGAAACAACATTGGCTCCCTAAAAAAAAAAAAAGGTAAAATGTTTTTCACGAGAAAAAATTTCCCGCAGAGCGGAAAAAATTTCGTTTTGCTAGGGAAAAAGCAGAAGGAAAAGTAAAAAAAAAATCTGGTGTGTCTGTCGCACAGCACACAACTTTCTCTTACCTTCGGTAATTGAAAGTTGCGTTCTGTGCTTGTCTCACCAGATTTTTTGTGTCGACATGTATTTAGTTCCCGACAGTACGGTGAAAATATTTATATTTCGTTACCATGGCAACCATTTCTCTTATCTTTTCTATGAAGTACAAGAGTAAAGTGGTCTTCAGAAGATTTCATTGACCAAATGAGAATATACATTTTAAAAAGAATCTAAAAAATAATTGATTTTTGAATTTTAATCAAAATCGTTGGAGCGAATTTTAAGATAATCGAAAAAAAAACTGAAAAAGTGCATCAGTAAAGTACTAGTACTCTTTAGCCGATTTTGTTCAAAAGCTTCGTGTCACGTCCCAGGGGGGTGCCTAACTTAAATATAAAATTTCAACCTCCTAGCTCTTTTCGTTCTTGAGATATTTTCTTCACAGACAGGCAGACACACACACACAGACCATGTCGCAAAAACCACATTTTGGATTCAGGGGAGCTCAAAACGTGAAGATCCATCAAAATCTCGACATCGAATTTTTGACATGAATCCAATACTTTCTCTCTCTATATATAAAAACATATATATATAGGTAAGAGAAAGTAAAAGCAGAAGGAAAAGTAAAAAAAAAAAAAAAGAAGGTAAAATGATAAGAGTTTTGTATAGGAAATACCAGTTTCGGTTACGGTTTCGGCTGAAAATATTTTCTTATACGGTCATACCCGTTTATTTATTAAAAGAGCGCGCTCGCGCACAACAGCTGTCTCTTCGAAGTTAATTTAACAACTGAATTAAATATTTGTAAAACAAAATCGCCGTAACAGTCACCTATTCGTTAGTGCGGCCAGATTTTGAAGGGTGACAGTGACAGAAACTGTTGCGTGACAAAAGTCACCCGTGTGCCCTAAATCTTCTAAAAATCTCAAATGATAGTTTTGAAATACATGATTTATTTGTATATAACTATTTTAATTTAAGAGTTTCAAAGAGAGCCTACTGTTCTTTTTTTTTAAACAAAATTAGGAGAAAATTGTGAAATTTTAGATGTTTTTTTTGCTGAATTAACAAAAAAAAAAAAAACCTTTTTTTTGACGTCTAGCAAAGACGGACGGCACGTGGGCTCCGTTGCTACCTGATAGCCTTAAAGAACAAAAAAAAAAAAAACAATTAGGGCCGGGGGGGAAATTTTAACAGAGTTTATTGAACAAGCAGAAAACAAAAAAATAAACACGATTACTTTATAAGTCTTTAGAAACAAGCGTGTGAAAGTTAAACTAATCATATGATTAAATAAGACCCCTGATAGTAGTTAGCTAAGTCTGTCTGTCTGTGAGCAAAATATCTCAAGAACGAAAAGAGCTAGAAGGTTGAAATTTTATATTTAAGTTAGGCACCCCACCAAGGGGTGAAAATAAGCTTTTCAACAAAATCGGTCAAAAAGTACTAGTACTTTACTGATGTACTTTCAGTTTTTTGCGATTTTCTCAAAATTCGTTTCAACGATTTTGATTAAAATTCTTAAATCAACTATTTTTTAGATGCTCTTTAAAAAGTATATTAATAAAATTTTTCCTAAAACGTGTTTGAAGTACACACTTTATTTCCAATGGAAGTATTCAAAGCTCAGCGCCATTTATGAAACGCAAGTGGTCAAATTGGGAACTAAGGTGCTTTGGGAAACTACAGTTTATGTCGACACAAAAAAATCTGGTGTGACAGCACAGTACACAACCTCTGATTACCGAAGTTAAAATTGTGTGCTGTGCTTTAAGTCACGTCAGAATTTTTATTTTATGAGATTATTAGAAAAAAAAGAAGGAATTTTTCAAGTCGTGATATACGCGCGCGTGCATCATTCGACATTCCTCTGTGTGGGCTACGTGCTCCATGTCCCTTTAGGGCAGGTGTCGTGTCGGCAAAAGGAAGGGCTTGCCACCTGGCTGGCCCTTTAGAAAGAGAAAGAGAACAAAAAAAAAAAAAAATTGAAAATGTTTCCGCTTATAAAAAAGGCACCAACGATATGGCAAAATATTTCCTTCTCTTAAGGGCCTTCAGGAGGCAAAGCTGTTCGAATCTTTTTGCCAAGAGATGGCGGTGAGGGTCGATTGCTTCATTTCTAATCAACTAGCAAACTTATTCGATAGACAACAAATCATCGATATAGTAAACAAGAACATGCTTAATGCTTAAACTTCAGGTTAAAAAAAAATGAGTTTTTTTCACATATAATTAGCTATTTGAGGTATAAAGAAAGTTTTGTGAAGTTAGCAACTTAATAAAGGCATCATTTATAAATATTATTAAAAAATAAAATAATTAATTAATTTTTTAACAAAAATTTCAAAAAAAAAAGCTTGGGTTTCTAATTTCACCCCTTAGCTAAGCTTTATACCGAAATTTGGGTCTTAGCTAGTTAACTTCCATCTGGGCTCATATTTAATTATATGATTAGCTTAACGAGATGTCATATCTAAAATATAGCTAGTTAATTAGAAATGAAGCAAGCGGCCCTTAATTATATAAATTTTTAATTATATAAATATATTAATATGTTAAATTAAAAATAAAATAAATAAAATTAAATAATTAATTATATAAATTTTTAATTAGACATTGAAACTAAGAGATGTAGATTGTATATTTATATATATATATATATATATATATATATATATATAATGTAGAAGTCATTAATTTTCTATGCACTAATATAGAATAAAAAGAAGGGGATTTGACACACAGCACCAATCGGTGAGTTTTATCCCCATTTCTATATTTCATTTCTATCCGTCCTTTTTTTTTGCTGTCTATACATTATACGTTTTTTTTTATTAATTAATAAATTTTTAATTAAATTTCTAATTTCCTATTTATATTTAATAGTTATATTTCGTCGAATAGGTAGGATTGTGATTGTTTTCGTGATTGCCATCGCCCTCTTTAGTGCGTGCTTTTATTCTCTCTTCGAATGTAGACCGCTCCCCCCCCCCCCCACCTCCCACTAATCATATTGGTATTTGAAATTATAGTTACAATCATTAAGTATTAAACAGGACATAGAGCCGGCCTACTATTATTATCTGTAATTAATTATAAAATAATATACCAAGG
Source organism: Euborellia annulipes (assembly GCA_023213315.1). Classification (NCBI taxonomy): domain Eukaryota; kingdom Metazoa; phylum Arthropoda; class Insecta; order Dermaptera; family Anisolabididae; genus Euborellia; species Euborellia annulipes. Next base: position 9,041 of record JAKCPI010029126.1, on the reverse strand, counting down.
GTCGCGGGTTTGGATCTCAGAAAGTCCCAATGCCTGGACCAAGTGGCGGATCCAGAGGTGTTTCTCGGGGGGGGGGGGGTGGAGTAATCTGGAGTGACTGGTCGCACAGCACACATTTTTTTTCTTAATTTCGGTAATTTAAAGGCGCATTCTGTAGCCTACTTGTTTGCCAGAATATAAATATAAATTACATTTTTTTCGAAAAAAGTATTTTTTTCAAATCTCAGGGGGGTAATTACCCCCTTTACCCCCCCCCCCCCCTTGTATCCGCCCTTGCGTGGACCCTCAATAGATATATTAAAAATACGAATATCGTTGGTTTAAAGTCTTAAATGGCCTAAGTTGCCTAAAAGAAGCAGACGTTAAAATTTAACATCAACCAATGTGTGTTAAAAAGAAAAGTAATAACACCAGCGTTAAAAAATGCTATTCTCTAAACCAAGTTTTAACAGCGACGTAAATATTTTTATTTTTAGCACCAGGTGTTAACAACCCATATGAAGATAGATATGTTTTCTGCTTGTTCGTGTTTTTATAGCCTTGATTTGATAACCTCTCGCTAGGTAAGAGAGATTTTTTTTCTGCATGTGTATTATACAATAAAAGTGGCGCCATTTTTAATGACGTAGTGTTAAGGTAAAAAAAAAAAAAAACAAGATGAAGATCTTTGTTTGGCAGGGTGTGATTTGTCCCTTTTACTTACAGTTAGGGACAAAGAATGACTTTAATTATAGCACAGTAAAGCCTATATGTCTTGTTAAACAAGTTATTTAAGATAAGATAAAAAAAAAATTTTTTTTTTTTTTCTTTTCGAAATAAAGATAAACACAGTGGTAGAGATCTCGCTAGGAGATTCCAACACCTTCGAGTGGATAAGGGCCAGAGTGAACTTAAGCGGAAACGATTTGCAATTCGGTTGCCTATTATTTAATAACAATTAATATATGCCTGGACACAAATAAATATATATATAGCTTGAGCTGCTGAAAAGACTGTGTGAGTGTGAGTAGGGATGAAACGATACGAGTCAAGGGCGGATCCAGAGGTGTTTCTCGGGGGGGGGGGGGTAATCTGGTGTGACTCGTCGCACAGCACACTATTTTTTTTATAATTTCGGTAATTTAAAAGCGCATTCTATACTTGTTTGCCAGAATATAAATACACATCAAATTTTTAAGTATTAATTTTAAAAATTTTACATTAAAAATAAATTTTTTTGCGAAAAAAAGGTATTTTTTTCGAATCTCGGGGAGGGGGGGTAATTACCCCCTTTACCCCCCTCCCCCCTTGTATCCGCCCTTGATACAAGTAAATACAAGTATTTAAGGAAATGGTACGCAGGGGCTTTATATAGATTGAATAAAAAAATATTTTATTTAATTTTCAATTTGCCGACGTTTCGGTTTCTGATCACGACCTTCATCAGGACGAATATTGTCAATTCTACACGATCTTATGTATTTTAATATTCATTGCAATTAATATACAATTTCTTTTTACTTTGATATGCACAAATATATTATCATATACTTGCTACTCGGAGGTCTCCGATGATGAAGGTCGTGATTGGCGACCGAAACGTCGGCAAATAGAAATTAAATAAAATATTTTTTTTAATTTAATCTCCTGGTTACATTTCTGCGAATCTTGATTGTTTTTTGTTTTTGTTTTGTTCTATTCGATATGCTACTATATACTAATTGTTTTTTATTATATCGATAAATATAATATCAGCACTTACTGCTGTTTTTGCTTATCTTTAATTGTACGAAAAAATTGACCGGTACGAGTAAGTATCGATACTTTTCAAACGATACCGAGTAGATACTCGATACTTGGCGATCGATACCTGTATCGATACCTCAGTGGTATCGTTTCATCCCTAATTCTTATTATTAATTGCCTTAAAAGTGTTGACTGAAAATTGCGACACTTAATGGCGAGGGTCCGCCGAAGGCGGGCCTTCGCCAGCTGGAGGTGGGGTCCAGGGGGGCGAAGACCCGAAGGCGGGCGGAGCGACTAGTAATATAATATAATACATCTCAATGGCTATTAAATTGTAACTTTCACAGTTCATTTATTTATTTATTTGTTAAATACAAAGAAAAACAACGTGACATTCACAAATGAGTGTCACCAAATAATGTTGTAATATTTTTCTTTTTCCAAAGATGTGACCTGAATATAACAATGTATGACTGACTGACTAAGTCTTCTTTGAAAAGGTGGCGCGGCGATTAATTAGAAATCGTAAGATCAATGAAATTGAAAGAGAGTTTGAGAGAATTAAATTAAAATTTTAATAATGCCTGCCCCCTTTTATGTATATTTTTATAAAAAGTGTTATCTAATGTATTGTATGGGGGGGGGTGGTGGCAAAAGGGTGGGGGGGGGGTGTGTGGGGGGAGAATGAGTAAGAAAAAAGAGGGAAAGTTTTTTAAAAAAAAAAAAAAAAAAAAAAAATTAAAATTTTCAATTATGTATGAAAAAAAAATTTTCTCTTTAAATTAGAAAACTAGTTACAAGACCCGCCTTAGCCGGACTATTTTTCTATATGGGGGTGAGATTATCTCAAAAAATATTGATTTTAAAAAATAAATAAATAAATAAAATAGTATAAATGGTTTTCATTTTTTTTTTTTTTTAATAGTTTTCTTTGCCAGGTCCATTTACCAACAAGCTTTTTATCCCTAAATTTTATTTTACTTTCTTTTATGTGTATATATATATATATATAGAGAAAGAGAAAAAGTATTCCATTCCTGTCAAAAATTTGATTTCAAGATTTTGATGGAAATACACGTTTTGAGGCCAGCAGAAACTAAAAAAAAATGGAATTAATTCTAAATATTGGCCACGTCTTGCTTCTGTGAGTGAATTTTCATTAAATTTATCGTTAATTTGTTCTTAGTGATGATAAAAATTTTAGTTTATCTAGACAAAGGCCATCAGCCTGCTGATAGATGAAACGTTTCGTCGTTTTATTTTATTTTATTGTTTTCACTTATATTAATTTTCGATTCTGTTATTAGGCCTTCGACAACCCGAGCTTTTTATAAAAATATATACACATACATTAACATTCACGATTGTGAGTCTTCCGACCAAGTTTGCTATAGGCACTTTCGAAATTATTTCTAATGTCATGTGAAGTAGTTTCTCTTAATATCGAAACATAGGATTTTTGGTGAGTTTTGCCATTATTTTGTATTATCTTTAATTGACTGATGTTTGGATGTCTTACCGCATTTATCAATTCATTTTGTAAATTTCAGACCTGATGATGGTTACTTATGATAACCGAAACCAATATACTGCGGTTGGTCGTCAATAAAAAATCCTGAAAATAAATTTTATTTATTTACTTATTTTGCATCTCCACCTGCATCTACACGCCAAGTAAAACCTCCTGCTCCTGGTGTTAAAAAAAAATGACCTGTCTGTGAACAAAATATCTCAAGAATTAAAAGGGTTAGGAGGTTGAAGTTTTATATTTAAGTAAGGCACATCCCTCCGACGTTCCATGAAATTTTTCAATAAAATCGACCAAAGAGTACTTCACTTTACTGAAGTACTTACTTTTTCAGTTGTTTTTTTTTTTCGATTTTTTCAAAATTCGCTCCAACGATTTTTTTTTTTTAATTCAAAAATCAATTATTTTTTAGATACTCTTTAAAATGTATATTCTCATTTTGCGATTGAAATCTTCTGAAGACCACTTTACTCTTGTATTTCATAGGGAAGATAGGAGAAATGGTTGCCATGGTAACAAAATATAAATATTTTGCCATACTTATAAATTTTACATCTTGAATTCAAATGTACGGTATTGTCGGAAACTAAATACATGCTGACACAAAAAATCTGGTGTGACAAGCACAGAACACAACTTTATTTTACCAAAGATAAGAGAAGGTGTGTGCTGTGCGACTAGTCCCACCATATTTTTTCTTTTTATTATTATTTGTCAATCTCCCCGTTTATTTGCCCGAGGTGCTTTCCGTGCATGAAGACCCACATCAGCCTGTGACTGATTATTATAATTATTTATTTATATGTTTAGCCACCGAAATGTTCACAAATGTAGTGGCCTAATCAATCATTCATTATTTGTTTTTTGTTTTCATGATTAAATTGGAAAGTTTCCTAACTTTATTGTGTTGAGAATAGGAAGGGAGACAAAAAAAACAAAAACACAATGCATGCCTAATTTGTCAATAAAGAGCGAAATCACGATGGAAATAAAAATCTATTAGAGCATATCTAGGGGATAGAAATATTTAAAATTTACATAAGTGCTTTGGGAAAAAAATTCTTTTTTTTTACTTTCTCTTACCCAATATATGAAATATATATAATTTTTATGGAAAATAAGGGGGTTGGAGAATGATAACCAGCAATTTTATAGCTCCACCTGACGTCCTTTTATTTGGCAGATATTTCGATGCGTAAGACACACATCATCTTCAGTGCCGCGAGGACCGCGAGGACACAGAGCGGTCATCAGCTTGTAGAAGGCACCTCACCACTATGTTTAACGCCCCTAAGGCATTTGATATTAATAGACAAAGCCCACCTACTATATCCTCGCGGCACTGAAGATGATGTGTGTCTTACGCATCGAAATATCTGCCAAATAAAAGGACGTCAGGTGGAGCTATAAAATTGCTGGTTATCATTCTCCAACCCCCTTACTCTACTCATCCCAGCCTATTATTCAATCTTTTATGGAAAATATTTTTTTTTTGAATGCATTGTAGGAGACGGCCAAATCAAAATCTGCCAAAGAGTTCAGACACCTGGCCGAGCTATAAGAGAAGGAACCCTTTGTTTCGGTATCAAGATCGTGTTCCTTCTCCTTAAGCTAAGATGATGCACATCAACTCCAGTTTGGCAAGAAAATAAGCTTGACAATCTTAAGGCACAAACAGGCAAGGTGATGTTGCCTTCTACCGACCATATCTAACCAACCAGCATTTTGGAGCTTTCTGCGAGACATGCGACCCCCCAATCCAATCCATAAATGAAGCGAAGTTCTGCACCTTCTGAATTCTCCGCCTCCCCCACCATTCAGACATGGTCCATATATCACGTCGCATTAAGGCGGAACAGGAGCGAAGGAGTTACGCATGTTTTTCCCGCTAAGATGGCGCTGTGTGTCATAAAAAGTATGCCCAAAAAATCAAGTAATTCAAAAATTTGCCAAGAGATGTCAGAATGGTAGCTAATAATATTTAATGCATTTGGTTGATTTTCATTGATCTTTTAACAATAAATACTTTATAAATGTTATTATATATTATGTATCTTTTATAAAAGCATAAAAATAATAAAAAAGGGAATCGTCTGTTAGCTACCCATCTATTGCAAAATGAACTAATTTACAGTTGATTTTTAAATAAATCATCTAAGCTTATTTTAAAAATTTCTTAATTAATATGTGATTAATAATAACAATAAATTCATTTTTAAATTTAAAAAAAATTAAAGATTATTGGGACAGATTGTTTTTTTGTATTTGCTTGATAACAAAAAAATTAATTACGATAATTTTTTAATAAGTCATTAAACAAATTATAGCTCGATGTCCCAATAATCTCTTATGAATTTAATTCATTTAAAAATAAAACCGCATTGAAAAATTCCTTATAATAGTCTAGTTTTTTTAAAGTACGTTTAGACGTCGCTCCTTAAGTGAGGCATAAGCTAGCTCTACGACTTAATTCGGTAATGTTTTCTTTAAATTTGAGTCAATTATGACCCCGAGGCTCTCGCGTTTCTCCGAGATTTCAATTGAGGTTCCACCTATATTTATATTAAAATTACCGAGTATACATTCATTCTTCCTTCCCCCAAATAAAACGAAATAACATTTTTTTTGGATTTATCTGAAGGTGATGAAGCAAGGAAGTATCGTATATATTTTTTAGATCCTTATTAATCAATTTAATAGCTGTCTCAGTTATAGATGAGTATCGTCTGCATAAAAATGATACACGTTTTTAAGGATTCTTGGAATTTGGATGTATAAAGAGTATATAATAGCGGCCCAAGTATACTCCCCTGTGGAACACCAGTCTTTACTTCTTCTTTCCGAGTAGGTAGATCCCAAAACCACCTGATGTTTTCTATAGCTCAAGAATGAGGAGATCACACTTAGCGCACTTAATCCAAAGAAAGGATGGCTAAAAGGATTTGGTATAATCAAGTAAAATAAGTAAACTTAATTTATTATTACCTGAGCCTTTAGAATAAATATAAAACTCCCAAAATGGCCTCAGTAGCCGAAAAGGAAAAAGTCAATCTTGAAATTTTTTTATTTAAAACTAAAATGAATTTTATTGTAAAAAATTTTTTATAGCGGTTTTGAATTATTATATTGGTAAAAAATTAAGAGAATTGATGTTTTTTCTTTTTAATAGTCTCAGCCTCACGCTGACGTTTCGATCCCGGCAAAGATCATCTTCAGAGCATAGAGGCTAGTCATAACATGTGCGTGGGATTTCCCTCGAAACGTCAGCGTGACTATTAAAAAAAGAAAACACCCTAGCTGCACTTCTCTAAAATGAATTAAAAAAAAAAAATTTAAAGGCCTGTTCCAAACTTAACTGATTAGGTTAAAAAAATAAAATAAAGTTGCCACCATGTCACTCATTAGTCTTTGGATATTTTTGTTTGTTTTTCTTGATGGTGTCTTGAAATCTTACATTTCTCGTTAATAAAATGTGGATACAATTTGAAAATTGTGTGATTGATCACCACTAGACTTAGATTCTTTTTATTATTATTTTAGTTTATTAAATAAATTTTTTTTTGTTTTTGCTAAAAGTTAATTATTTTAAGGAGACACCTTAACGAAACGGTAAATGAACGGAACAAGTTCCGGTTTCCGGTGTCGGCGTCGTTCCTGGTCGTTTGCCGAAAAGATGACAAGTTAATGTTTGATTATTTCAAGTAGAAGTCGTTCGTTCTTTTGACTTGACTCTCTCTCTCACTCTCTTTCTCTTTCTCTCTTCCAGACATACAAGGAGTGAGTGACTCTCTTTGCCAGCCAATCGACGGGCGACGGCCACGAGTGACGTCACAAGACGACGGCGGCGGCGGCGGCCCAGCCAGCCAGCTTACCTTTCCAAACTCCAAGTTTTCTTTAGTCTAGCTGAAGACATTGACGCGAACAAGAGTGAACTACGTCTCCCCAATAAGACTGTCTGCTCCAGAGGGAGCAAGAGGAATGCCGTATCACTTGCTGTGGCCACCACCAGCCATGGCAACGACGGGTAAGTTCCCCCATACACACCCCCCTGAAGTGAAGTGCTCTGTTTGTTTGTTTTTTTTCTAAGTGATTTTTGTGCTTTTTTTGTGCGTGATCAAGTGTGCACCTTTCACTCCATATGTTTTAACCTTTTTTTTTTTTTTCTATGTTATGCAAACACACATACACACACTCACACATACACGGGGGGATTTTGTTGGTCGTCGAACCTTGGATAAGGGAATTTTGTTGTCGTTGGCCTTGTTGTATTTGCATTTTAAAAAAATCAGATCAGGCACCGCCCTGAACTAACAATCAAGAAGGCCGCATGTCGATGGTCTCAATCGATACACCAAAACGTTGATCCAATTTTAATAATTTGAATAGAGAATGTCAGAGAGATCTTTTGTTCATCGGTGTGTCATTTTATTCTGAAATTAGACATTCCCACAAATAAAATGACATTTTTTTTCGTTGCACTTGGAGCATTTATAAGGAAGAAGGCAAAATTAAAATTTAATAGTAAATCTGGGATTTAAATGGATATTAATTTTGAGAGGTCGCCTATCCGTGTATTCAAATCCGTTGGGAAGCCTATCCGTGCGTTCAAATCTCTGGGGTCCTCTATACATATATTCAAATCTCTTGGGTCACCTATCCGTGAATTCAAATCTCTGGGATCGCCTATCCGTGCATTCAAATCTCTTGGGACCGCCTATCCGTGCATTCAAATCTCTGGGGTCCTCTATACATATATTCAAATCTCTTGGGTCACCTATCCGTGAATTCAAATCTCTGGGATCGCCTATCCGTGCATTCAAATCTCTGGGACCGCCTATCCGTGCATTCAAATCTCTAGGGTCCTCTATCCATATATTCAAATCTCTTGGGTCGCCTATCCGTGAATTCAAATCTCTGGGATCGCCTATCCGTGCATTCAAATCTCTGGGACCGCCTATCCGTGCATTCAAATCTCTGGGGTCACCTATCCGTGCATTCAAATCTCTGGGGTCACCTATCCGTGCATTCAAATCTCTAGGATCACCTATCCGTGCATTCAAATCTCTGGGATCACCTATCCGTGCATTCAAATCTCTGGGGTCACCTATCCGTGCATTCAAATCTCTGGGATCACCTATCCGTGCATTCAAATCTCTAGGACCACCTATCCGTGCATTCAAATCTCTAGGGTCCCCTATCCGTGCATTCAAATCTCTTGGGTCACCTATCCGTGCATTAAAAACTCTAGGGTCGCCTATCCGTGCATTCAAATCTCTTGGGTCGCCTATCCATGCATTCAAATCTCTGGGGTCGCCTATCCGCGCATTCAAATCTCCTAATATTCAATCATTGGTTAAGTTCCTTTCTCTTCTTTCTTCTTTTAGAAATTACAAAAATATAATAATAATTGTGTTATTTAATTTTAACTTTTTTAACTGTGAAATTACTTAACAGATTTTCATTCATGGGAGTTTTTTTTTCGATGTCTAGAGAATTTTACGTGGGTGGTTGTAGGCTTGTTTTCAGTGTTTAGAAGAAGTAAATTAAAAAAAAATATAAAATTTTCTTAAAAGAGAAGGGAATGGGACTTTGAATCATGGGATGCGAAAAGTGAGGGATGCGCGGCTGTTTGTTAATTAAATGATTGCACCCTCTAATTAACCTGTCGAAAACCGAATCTTCTGTAAATGTGAAAATAAAAAAGATTGCTCATTTTTTCTTCTAAAAAAAAAAAGTGAAATTGAAGACATTTTTTTTTTTTAGAAAAATTAAAGTGAAATAATTACAT